>JABXWE010009136.1:0-13003 GCA_014611495.1 Limonius californicus | reverse complement strand
CTAATTCATTTTAAAAGCCTTGGCAATATTTTGTTCTTCTTAAATAAACATCTTCAAAATATAATTATATTCATTTTTTTGACATCCTTCCTTAACGTAAATTCGCACTTCCAAAACCCTCAGTTTTTAATTTCTTGGTTAAAAATACTGTAAAATAGTCTCACGAAATTTGTTTTAAAAGTATTACATTTAAATAAAATATTAACCCTTTTCAATATAGTACTAACCCTTTTCAGTATAATGCTAACCCTTTTCAGATAAGTAATAGTATCCACCAATAGATGTCAGAACTTGTAGCAAGTAAGCACTAATAGATGTCGCTGAAAAGTCGGTTAGTAAACTGTAATAACATGTGGGTTGCAGGAATGCCGAACACGCGGATAAACATCGCAGGCACGTTGCTAAAATGTTGCGCAAAAAATATTTCAAAGTCAACGTTGCTGAGATGTTGGCGCATTGACGTTGTGTAAACATTTCTAAGCAATGTTACCATGTAACATTATTATGGCGGACATAGGAGGTTGCTGCAACCTCCCTGCAACGTCTATGCAACCAAAATGTAAACATCACAAGGTAAACTAAAACATTGCTGCAATGTTACTGAAATGTTTTTTTGCTTAGTGGGAAGCTTTGGTGTCCTTTAAGTACTTCAACACACATTTTGCTGCATGCCAGTGAATTATTCCATAATTTTGCAGGCTTCTGCTGAGAACGTTTGTGATGTAAGCTATATCAGGACGAGTTGTGGTAGCTACAAAGATGAGTGAGCCCACAACGTCTCGATAGAGTACGACCTCCTCCATTGGTTGCACCGTAGGGTCGGTTAAACACACGTTTGGATCGGCTGGTATTTTATGGCCAGCAAATTCTGCAAGGTTAAAACGATTTAATATAAGCCGTGACGCGGAAAGTTCCAGAACAAACGCGTCCCTCTCTACACCAGAGGGGGGAGCGCGCATGACGGAAATCGAGAATTGGCCAGTATAAAACCACGAGCGCGCCCATTTGAAATAACTTTATTTCCTGGCTCTTGATTTCTTCAAAAGTCAGGAAATATTCCTCAGCCTTTTTTATATACTATACAAAAGCATTATACGGCAGCATCGGGACGTTCGGGATCGAATTGTGGGGTTGCTCCGGTTCATCCAATGTAGACATACTTCAACGATACCAATCCAAAACCCTGCGCATGCCAGCTGACGCCCCGTGGTACATTAACAACCGCACCCTCCATACGGACCTCAAAGTTCCCTATATCAAAGATGTGCAATAAACAATTACCCACCTGCAGAGACTCGCCCCAACATGGCAATCCAACCACTACTCTATGTAAATTACCACAGAAGATTAAACAGCAAGTGCCCTTGTGACGCAGTATAAGTAATATACAAATGTAACAATAAATAGTAGGACTTTTCGAGAGGTGCTCGAGCCGTGCGGTTGTGCAGCAGTGAAGTGAAAACGTTATCTTAGTTGCACCATACTGTACGCGAGTGTACAGATAACCAGTGTGATACCAGATTTATCTTTTATCCATTTCAACTAATAGAAATGATACTAAGTTATACCGAATCTTTCCACAAACGAAAAACTTAATATACAGGTATGAATTCACAAACAATAGAGGCTTTTGAGTATAGGGGCTCTCCAAACACATTTACCCAACAAGCAGAACAAAGTAATTCTCAAATTGATGTAGAAACTTATTCAAACATAGCCAAAACTAATGTTAATACCACTGTAGTCTTTTCTAAAAGGGATCAAGCTATTATAATAGATACAATCGAAGGAATAAAACAAAACGACTACGACTATCGGCACAATAGTTAATCCTTCAAATATACGATTTGTTTCAAGAATGTCGCAAGGCCGTCTCTGTATTTTTCTTTCGAGTAAAGAAATAGTCAATAAACTAACTACTAACTATAAAACCATAGAAATAAACGAAATTAACCACGAAATCCGTCCTTTGATTACTCCTACAAAGAGAATAATCATATCCAATGCATGCCCCTCCATCCCACATGTTATGATAGAAACAGCTTTGAAAGATTGCGGCCTAAAACCAGTCTCTCCCATCGGATTTTTAAGAGATACAACTTTTAGGATCTTTCCTTCGACAGACTCAATATCGTGCTTTCTGTGCAAACAACAAGGTCATATAGCAAACAAATGCCCAAATTCAGCCAAACAAAATGCCACTACAGAAGAACCGTCGACGCTTCTAACTTTTCCGCGACTACCCCCGCTTCAAAGTTCAAGACCACCCTTAACAGAAACTGAAGAAAATACTACCCTAGGTACCAAATCCCCTAAACGGCAACTAAGCTCAACAACTAGCAATATACCTGAAAGTGAAACAACTATAAATATCACAGATATAACTGGAACTACAGAAGAGTAGGAAATATTTGTGGTTCCATCTCCAGAAACAACCAACGAACAAAATCAAAAGAATAGAAACAAAAAATTAAAAAAAAAAGCAGTTCAATAGAAAGCCTTCGCCTAACTATTGAGAATCAGCTAGAACCTATACGAAAAAAAAAACTGAACAAAACCCAAACCAGTACGTGTTAAACTACGAAAACTTTAAAGACTTTATGGAAGATGTACATGGACCATCCGATCCTATAAGTGTGGCCAAAAGTTACACCAACGATAGTAGATCACTAATCACAATGATAAAAATATATATCCGTATCTAACAGCAAGAAGCATAAAAAACAGATGCAGTCGAATAATAAACAAAATAAAAACCGCAAAATACGAAGATGATGAAGATTTCATGTCGGTTTCTAGCATCTGCTCGGATGACTCTCTCGTTTAATGATAAAAATAATAAATAAAGTAATCTCATAGCACACTATCTAACATTCATACTACAATGGAATATTAAGGGGTTCTTTGCCCGTCTTGAAAAACTGAATCTACTTATATCGCAAGGCAATCCGATAGTTATTTTCAAGAAACTAAATTTAAAAATAATTTTATCGCGAAAATACGTGGCTTTACAGATTTTCATAAAAATGGAACTGAAACCAATAGAGCCAGTGGAGGAGTAGCTATATATGTTAACAACTCTTACTATTGCGAAGAAGTACCTCTAACGTCAACTTTGGAAGCAGATGCTGCACCCGTTCTACTTCCAAGAAAAATCTGTGTCTGCAATGTCTACATACCAAATAGCTATAGCCTCGACAACAATGAACTAAATAAATTAATCAACCAACTACCCAAACCATTTGTTCTACTGGGGGATTTCAACAGCCATAATACGCTATGAGGATCAAACACAATAGATAGCAGAGTTCGCATGATAGAAAAAATTATAAATAGACAAGAGATAGTACTCTTGAATACTGACGAGCCAACTAGATTTAATTCGGCCCCCGGAAACTTTTCGAATATTGACCTGTCCATGTGCAGCACTCAAATAGCATCATTACTAAATTGGGAAGTACACCCATACCTCTACAGTAGCGATCATTTTCCAATAAAACTAAACATAACAGATATTCCAAACCAGTTAACAACATCATCAAAATGGAGACTAAAACATGCCGATTGGGAAAAATACTCAGAGCTTATCCTAACCAAGCTAAAAATCTTTAAAATGTCCAACAACATAGATGAAAACGTGTTTGAATTTACAGAACTATTAAACTCATCGGCTGAAATAGCTATTGGAAAGACGCAAACAATTACACGCGGCCGCCAAGTACCTTGGTGGAACGAAGAATGTAAGAAAGCAGTGCGGAATAGCAAAAAAGCATTTTACAAATATAGAAAACATAAAACACAAGAAAACTTAATTATGTTTAAAAAACTAAGAGCAAAGGCCAGAGTGACAGTAAAACAAAACAAAAGAAAATCGTGGAACAACTATGTATCTTCTATGTCTCGCAGATATGGGACAAAATAAGGAGAATAAATGGTACAACATACAAACCTCAGGCAACAACATTATTAAATGAGAACAGCACAATGTCAACACCATTAGAAACAGCTAACTTACTAGGAGCTACGTTTCAAAAAAATTCAAGCAACGATAATCTGCACGAAGAATTCCAGAAACACAAGGAAGATGAAGAGAAAAAACCCATAAGAAACAAATATACTGACAACCCTTTCAACAACATCATCAGTGATGTAGAGCTTAGTTTTGCCCTCAAAAATGGTAAGAACTCTAGTCCAGGACCTGACAACATACCCTTTTTATTTCTACAACATCTACTAGCCAATGGAAAAACACATCTACTCGGTATTTATAATCAAATTGGACTAAACAGGTTTTTCCCAAAGAATGGCTTCAAGCACTCATAACACCGATAGCCAAACCTGGAAAGAATAAAAGGAATCCATTAAATTATCGTCCTATTTCACTTACATGTACGATGTGTAAATTGTTAGAAAAAATTATCAGCAGAAGATTAATGTGGCACCTCGAATCCAACAACCTTCTCAATCCAATTCAAAGCGGCTTTCGCAAGCACCGATCAACAAACGACTGTATAGTTACTCTAGAAAGTGAGATCAACCAATCCTTTGCCAACAAACAACACCTCATAGCTATTTGTTTTGACCTTGAGAAAGCCTATGATATGATATGGAAACACAGAATAATCCAGATCCTACATGACTGGGGTATCACAGGACTCATTCTTGCTTTTATAATGAACTTCCTTCAACAACGATCTTTTCAAATAAAAACAAACGGAATCAAATCTTCCTCATTTGTGCAAGAAAATGGTGTTCCTCAAGGATCAGTTCTCAGTGTTACTCTTTTCCTGATAGCTATGAATGATGTAACAAACTTTATTAAACAGCCAGCTAAAGCAACTCTTTTTGCAGATGATATGACCGTTTATGTGAAAGGTAAGAATCTAACATCAATTCGTGTTCTCCTTCAGAATACAATTAATGAATTAAAGAGATGGTCCGAACGATCAGAATTTAAATTTTCCCCATCAAAAACGAAATGTATACATTTCCAATTATTGACTACGTGGATAACATCAAAATCTTAGGTATAAATTTCGACAAAAGACTGTCCTGGGTATCACACCTCAAATACCTAAAAGATGAATGCAATCGACGGCTAAACATACTGAAAATAACTTCCCATACTAATTGGGGAGCCGATAAACAAATTCTGCTTAATCTATACAAAGCAATTATACGGTCAAAGATTGACTATGGCGCCATCGCATACGCATCAGCGGAACCTCATACGCGTGGACAGAGAACCCCCTTTAGACATTAGAAGACAACAGTTAATCCTGCAATATGCCGTCAGTATCTCTGCCCATCCTGACAACCTGGTGCACAACCTTATTTTCTACCTCCGTTTTCAGGCACTTTTCCAATCTAAACCAAAATTATCCCCAACCTTCAATCACAGATTAAACAAATTACTAACAAATATTGAAATTAACTTTAATCAAGTTCCCAAACACAAATCGGGCCATATACCACCCTGGGTATTAACACTATTATCTGTTAATTTAACATTAACGGCTCTTCCGAAGAGTGAAACAAACCCGACAATATTTAAAACAAAATAAAATGAAATGTGTAACAAGTACCACCAATTTGAACAAATTTATACTGATGCTTCAAAGACAGACGATGGAGTAGGAGCTGCCGTAGTAACGCCATCCCAGCAGTTCGAATTCAAACTTCCACCACTAAGCAGCATTTTTACAGGAGAAGCAACTGCAATCTGACAAGCAATGAAATTCGTGAAAGAACACAAAGAACAATCAAAGTTTCTTGTCCCTATCGACTCACTTAGTTCCATTAAAGCCATACAAGATGTATCATCCCCGAACTATACCGGGTGGCCACGAGCCTAGGGCCATGCTTATATCTCTTTCAGTTATGAATCGATTTAGACGAAATTTGGTACAAGGATATTAGACCTAATTTCGGATGGACATGCCGATATAGTCAAAATGGCCGACTTCCGGTTTCACCGGGAGTGCGTTTACCTTTGATTTTTTAAATGCATCACTCAGTATATTTTATGTTTTTCGGAATCTACAACTCAAATGACATAAAACAGCGTTGCCAAATTTTCATTTTTCTCAAGGATATTTTCTTTTTTTCAAATTTATTATTACCGTAGAAGGCCGTGATTTAGGAAAAATTTGTTCCAGTTGATTCTAGTAACTCATATTAATAGTGCTTTCATCAATTAAATCAGTAACAAATGCCCCATGAAAGCATAAAATTTGCCAAACGTGTTTTTTTATGAAAATATCATTCTTTTAAATGGCACATACTAAGGGCCATAATGCCATTAAATAGCAAATTTAATTACCAATCTAATGATATCTATCATGCACCACTTTATCTTTGTCTAAAACTGAAAAGTATTTATTATTTGTAAAGTGCTTACTTTCATGTAATAAGTAACGTGCACTTATTGAAAAACATAGTAACCCAAGAAAATAAATTTTCTGATGTCATCTCTCGTAAACTATTCGGATTTGCAAGTTGCATAAACTAATTTAAAAAGTACCTATGTGTTTAAAATTTTATTTAGAAATAATATTTTGAGTAGAACATCATTTAAAAAAATAAATAAAAAGTTACAACAATTAATTATTTAAATTATTAATGTCCAATGATATGTTCAAATTGTCGTCTATTTTCCCTAACACATAATCTAGCTCTATCTGTTGTGCACCACATAACGTTTCTTAGCTCGTTTTCAGGAATTTCTTGAAATGCACGTTGTACTCTGGCCCTTAAGTCGTCTAAATAGTGGGTGATCTGGAGTAAACTTTATTCTTAATATGGCCCCATACATAAAAAGCTACAGGGGTCAGATCAGGTGATCACGCTGGCCACCTAATTGGACCATTTGTTCCAATCCATCTCTGTCCATAAGTATCATCCAGGTATCGTCGAACAGTGACCGCATTATAAGGTCCTGCCCCATCCTGCTGAAAGTACATGTTTTCACTGATGTTCGGGGGTAAATTATTTATATTATTTTCGATTTCATTTTCCAAAAATTCAAGATATCTTGGGCCTGTTAACGATCCGTCGAAGAAAATAGGTGCAATAATTCTTGTCCCTATAATTGCTACCCAGACGTTGAATCCAAATCTTTCTTGGAAATTACCTTTTCTCAAGAATCTAGGATTTTCTTGAGCCCACTGCCTTGTATTGTTTCTGTTGAACATACCATTGTCCGTAAATCTAGACTCATCTGAAAACAGTATCTTTGAAACAAAATCATTATTTAAGTCTTGATTATGTAATAACCAGTGACAATATTCTGGTCTTCTTTCTGAGTCGTTTTCATATAAATGCTGATGTAAATTATATTTATAGGAGCGATATTTATGTTTTTTTAATATTTTTCTGGCACTTTCCTTGTTCACGTTGCACTCGTTTTCTAATTCTCGCAGTGAGGCTGATGGAAAAAATGGAACATAGGCCAATACGTTAATTTCTGCCTCTTCCGTGACGATAAACTCGTTGTGGTTTTGATTAGCTGGTTCTTTTCTTAGTATCATTTCCAATTTTCTAAAATAAGTTCTTGGTGGATGCCGCCTTTAGGGAAAACGAGCAGTGTACAGCACACTTGCATTAATAGCGTTTTTGTGACATTCCCCGTATATTAATATCATATCGATCTGTTCGTTTCGAGAATAACCGTTCTGGTTGTTATGTTCCATTTGGGAAGAAACTGTTAAATGATGCACTATCAAAATGAGATGACAGTTAAAACTTTATTTAATTTATTTTAATGTTGTCATGACAATAGACACCTTTTGTTTTCCGTGGCTACTATTATTTTATCAAACTGAACGGAGTATTACATATGTTACAATTTAGTAAATAAATATTTTTCAGTTTTAGACAAAGATGAAGTGGTGCATGATGGATATCTTTAGATTGGTAATTACATTTGCTATTTAATGGCATTATGGCCCTTAGTAGGTGCCATTTAAAAAAATGATATTTTCTTAGAAAAACACGTTTGGCAAATTTTAAGCTTTCATGGGGCATTTGTTATTGATTTAATTGATGAAAGCGCTATTAATATGAGTTACTAGAATCAACTGGACCAAATTTTTCCCAAATCACGGCCATCTACAGTAAAAAATAAATTTGAAAAAAAGCAAAATCCTTGAGAAAAATGTAAATTTGGCAACGCTGTTTTATGTCATTTGAGTTGTAGATTCCGAAAAACATAAAATATCCTGGCCGATGCATTTAAAAAATCAAAGGTAAACGTGCTCCCGGTGAAACCGGAAGTCGGCCATTTTGACTATATCTGCATGTCCATCCGAAATTAGGTATAATATCCTTGTACCAAATATCGTCTAAATCGATTCATAATTGAAAGAGATATAAGCATGGCCCTAGGCTCGTGGCCACCCGCTATATTAGAAAAAATAATCCAACTCGGAGCAGTAATTAAAAGTGAGCATAAATCTGTGGTGATAGTATGGATACCGTCACATATCGGTATAAACGGTAACGAATTAGCAGATCAAACAGCCCGTAAATCAATGCAATCAACTAAGGCAACAAGTATCAAAATAATCATGCTAAACGATTTAAGAAGTATTGTGCAGAGAACATTGTTTAAATATGTGGCAAAACCAGTGGAACCAAGAACAAGGAAGCAAACTTAAAAGCATAAAGAAATCAGTAAAGCTATGGACGGACCGCCACCAATTAAATAGAAGAGATAGTGTTTTCCTCACCCGAATTCGAATTGGACGTAGTCAACTGACCCACAACTACCTCCTACAAAACTCGAACCCCATAATGTGTGACACTTGTAACCAACAAATAACCTTACAACACATCATCACCGAATGTACAAGATACACCGCACAGAGATCACAACACCACATTCCAGGTTCTATGCAAGAGGCTTTGGCAAATAATACACTTGTATCAGCTATTGTAATCCATAGTACCAAGCGCTAATGACCAATGCAGTCGAAGCGCTAAAATTATAATAAAAAAAAATAAATAAATTGTAAATACTTGTCGCTTATTAAGTAATTCGAGGTAACATCATTGGATGTTAATCTCTACATTTCATTAATACAGCCAACAAATTGGTTCATAGAACTTATATATTGTTATGTTATGTTATGCTTAGGCCGTCTTAATAATAGTCTCCCGATTGCTGAAGATGATTCGCAAAAGAAAGAAACTTTGCTTACCCGAATTACTTTATTGGTTTCCCGTTATGAATTAGGAGCAAGAAAGTTGAATTTAAATTTTTCACTATCGCCCGATATTAATGCTGCCGCAAGCACTTTTGTACCAATTACTACGGCTTTGACCGCCCCTGTAACGCAAACTCCCCTTGGGTTCCTTACCACCTCCGCCAATGGCGTGAATTCGCCAATTTCAAATATTAAATCCGTGCCTGTAGCCAAGTGGAGCTTACAATTTTCTGGAGATCCACGAGGATTATCGTTAAGCGCTTTCCTAAGAACTGAGGAGTCACGGCGCGCGCGTAACGTGGACAAAAGTCAGCTGTTCAAAGACGCTTGTTACTTATTTTCTGGTAAAGCTTTAGTATGGTTTAGAGCGAACGTTTCTCTCACGACAGATTGGGATGAATTAGTTACTTACGTTACTTAAATCCAAATTTTAGCCGGTTGATTATGATGAGCGTGTGTTAGAAAAGATTAAACAACGATATTGTCCTGTTTCTCTAAAACTAAATTGGATAAGCTGATAGAAATGGGATTGATTGAACGCTCCAATAGCGCCTGGTCAGGGGCCTCGGTGGAGTAGTGCGTGTACAGGATGCCACTCGAGGTCACAGCGAAATGTCGCCGATTGGCTGGAGTGTTGAATCCCGACTGGGGCGACCACATTTCCCTTAGTTAAGTTTAGGGTGCATGTTGCAGGGATGTTTAGTATGTAAGGGACGCCCGCACTCCCCTGAAGTAAGGTGAAAGCGGTTCTGGGGGGCGAACGATAGTATGAATAAATGAGAAAAAAAAATAGCGCCTGGTCAAGCCCAATTTTATTGGCCAAAAAGAAGAACTCGGCATACCGCTTTTGCGTAGATTTTCACAAATTAAATGCAATAACTGAAATAGGCTCGGCGTCAGTGGATTGCGATATTTAATATCTTACAGATCTACGCAGCCAGTGGCGTCGGAGTTTACAATTTAATACAATTTATGAATACACTTTACAGTTAACCAAAAGAAGAAACTATTCGATTTTTAATCAAGCTTTCGAAATAATTTATTTCTTCATCAGGATTCTGGAATTCCAAGAACCAATGTTAACAATTTATAAAAGTTAGGTTAGGTCTTACTTACAAATCAAAGTTCTAACATTGGAATGACGCCAAAGCGCGTACTCGAGGTCTAACATATTAACCATAAGTTAACAAATAATCACAGATGTGTCAGAATAAGTTAAGACAAACAAACAATTTAAAACAATTTGAAACAAATTGAAACAATTTAAAACACGACTTAAGTCGCCATGTGCAGATCTTATCACAGGAAGTTGGTTCTAATACCAACTATTCACAAATAAATAACATGACAAGAAGGCGGGAAATTCAAAAACCGCCAAAAATTCACAAAATGAAATGAAACCTAGACAACCGATTTTTTAAACAAATCAATCCAAATCAACAGCATTAACTGTATGATTAACATTATGTATATTATTAAAATTGAGTAAATACGAATAGATACTGCTTAAGTTATCAATATCAGTTCTAAAATTTATGCTAAGTGGGTTACAAACAATATGAGTCATTTCAAGGAAAAGTCTGCTTCTGTATTTAGATTCCTGATCAAGAATCTTTACTTGATTAAAGTTAAACAAATGACCAGCCTCCTTGCTATGTGTGGCCAGAGCACTCGTGTCTTTTTCCAACCTGCAGTCACTTCTGTGTTTTGCAATTCTAGATTTCAGCCATTGAGCTGTTTGACCGATATAAACCTTATCACATCCTCCACAGGGAATCGAATAAATCACGATAGAATTGCACAACACAGGAGTTTTGTCCTTCAGCCTGGAAAATAAGGACGCGACAGTTTTTATATTGTATTTGGCAATTTGGTTATTCTCAGTTTTTAAAATCTTACACAGCTTAGGGGTAAGCCCTTCAATCCATGGTAATCTGCGGTATTTGATGACTTCATGACTATTGTTAACATCAATATTATTACTAATTGTATTATTCACATTAGGTGTGGTAAACAATAGTTTATTAATTAAACTGATGGGGTATCCATTATTGCGAAGAATATCAGAGAGGACATGTAAGTTCTTATTATGGAAACGCGGGTGAGCTAATTTTAAAATGCGGTTCTTTAACCCCAAGATAATATTGATCTTTTGATTGATCGGGTGCGACGAGTAGAAATTAATGTATCTACCAGAGCTGGTAGGCTTTCTAAACCAATCCAATAACAAGACATTATTGTCATCTCTGATAATCCTCACATCCAAAAAGGGGAGGCTGTTATTAGTCTCCATTTCTAAAGTAAATTGGATGTGCTGGTTGTAACTATTAAACAAATCTAACACTGCTTGAGTCTGTTCAGAAGGAACAGCTAAAACAATGTCATCGACATATTTTTTAATAAACGGAGGAATGAAGGAAAGTCTGGGAATGACGTCATCAAACAGCTGATCCAAAACAATAGTGGCCAGAATAGGACTCAGGGGGGAACCCATGGGGGTGCCAAACACCTGCATGTAAAATTTATTATTAAAAGTGAAAGTAATATTGTTGAAAATGAACTTGATAGTCATAAGGAAAAGGTCCTTAGGAAAACTGCAGACACTGCTAATGCAGTCCCATTTGGAATCAATAGTCGAAATGACCAATTCAAGGGGGATATTAGTGAAAAGTGACACAACATGTAGAGAGATCACCACAAATCCTTGAGGGAGTTGAAAATTGTTAATAACACTAGCAAAAGTGAAAGAATCTTTAGTGTTATAGTCATTAACGTCAGTAAACGCTTGGGCTAAGATATTAGCAACAAACTTCGACAGGTTGTAGGTGGGAGAATTAATTGAGGAAACAATAGGACGTAAGGGGGCATTATCCTTATGAATTTTGGGTAAACCATAGTATTTGGGAGAAACAGAATTGTACATAGTGAGGTATCTGGCTGTGGGCTCATCAAAGCAACCGTTGTTCAATAACAATTTGATCAAATCATTGTTTTTTCTCTGTGTGGTGCCAGTGGGGTCACCCTTCAATTCTTTGTACGTCATTTGATCATTCAACAGTACGTTGGATTTGCTAACGTAATTATCTTTGCTGATGGCAACAGTCACAGACCCTTTGTCTGCTTTAGTGATAAGGATATCGGGATGGTTCTTAAGGAACGATCTCGTTTTATTGAAAACATCAAACCCAGCGTAACTGCTGTTAGAGTTAGTTAAAAAATTTGTAATTATATTAGTGACTCTAGCTCTGACGATATCTTTAGAGCTACGTGGAAAACCCTCTAGAATGGATTCAACATCACTTAGTAGTTTAGGTATCATTAATTCTTTACGAGACACTGGTAAACTAAATTTGGGGCCAAGTGACAAGAGGTTTTTGACATCCTCAGGGAAAACACCCTGAGTTAGATTAACAAACCATTTACTGTTGTCATTAAAAGGCTTAACAGTGATAAGACTATCTTTCAATTTTTTAAATTTGTTTATATTAGTTGATTTTACAGACGCAAACCTTTTCTGAAAGTGAAAGTGATAGTAGTTCTACGTTCGAATTCATTTAAGATGTGAGCAGGCAACACGTTACTTAAGTACAATTTGATATTATTAATTGATTTCTCTAAAAATGTTATATCAGCAATGGTGATTTGAATTTCCAAGTTTAACACTTGTATCCCTAACCTGTGATTAAGTTTGTTGACATTTTGTCTGATCTTGGTGTTCTGAGTGTTGAGAAGTCCTAGAAGGTTCTTCGATCCATAGGAAATGTGGTTTGGGAGGATATCGGACTTTCTGCAACGTA
>JABXWE010009134.1:0-19011 GCA_014611495.1 Limonius californicus | reverse complement strand
GTCTTCCTGGATTGCCTCGCCAACCAAATTATTTGGTAAAGGACTTCTGCCGAGGGCGCTTAAGATCGTATCCTTGAGTTTTGGTGCACTCTCGGGAGGAGGGTCGTGAGAAGGAGATGTATTTGCTCTCGTGGGTGACGTTTTAGTGCCGCTGTCGTTTTCGAGAAGCACTACGGCGATCGGGGAACGACCTGTATATGAACAAAACAACATTGTTGTAATATGATACGTAGCGATTGCTTTCGCATGTGCCGCGCCGCGCCGGTGAGATTATTTGTACCGGGTCTTTCCCCGCGAACAGCACGTACCGTTCCAAGGGCAGCGGCAATGCAGCGCATACGCAAGGCGTGTGTGTGAAGGTATGTGGTTTTGTCAATTTAGCAAAACCGATCAACCAAGTGTTTTTTGGTTGCCATAGGTTAGCGCAGCTACGGGAAACATCACGTGTGTCCCACAATTCAGAACTGGCCTGAATTGGTAGTACAATACTGTACAGCTGCTGAAGAAGTGTTGCAATGATTATAGGATAGAACTTATGTACGTTGATCAGAGTCTGGATCGGTGTATGATGGCATCATTAGTGATCCAGAATCACTGCTGGCTTCGTCGCTGGTAGAAAGAGCGTAGTTGGGTCGCCGATTGTGTCGCTCAAAAAATCGAAACTTGGCTTCCAGTTTTCGCAATTTTCTTCGTAAGGAGCTATCTTCCGGCGTATCTGAAGCCCTAGAGGGGCTTCGCCGTTTAGAGGCTCGAGGCATGGGGTGATCACAGTTACAAGGGGGAAACAAAAAACACGACACTATCGCGTAATGTCCACACGGTCCGACACAAAGAAGAGCAATTGTATCCTGGAAGGAGAAGCGATGTGGGGCGGTTGGGGGGAGTGGGTTTTTTTCCTTTAAAAATTGTGCATGGTCTGGCAACAAGTAGGGGTACTACATTGTGTGATCTTCGAGAAAGAGGCGCGAATATAATTATAATTTATTAAGGGAACAAATTTTAACTTTTGGACATCCTTGCAATAATCTGTTTTCACACCTGGTATTCCCTTATCGGGGCGCTGCGATTGGTTGCAGCCTGTTTACAATTATATTGCAGCATGTGTTCGATTAGATAAACGAAAAGACATTACGTGCACAATCAAAATGGTGACGCGCGATCGCGACCGCAACCGCATCGAGGTATTATTGTTAAATGTTCTGTAAAATTTAATGTAATGTGAAATTTAAGCCGTCTCCAGTTTTCCGGATCCGAACTTCGGGAACATTTTGTATAATTCCGTGTAAGGTGAAGCTTACCGTCTCGCATGCTTCCCTGGTTAACAGTAAAGACTAAAAGAACGTTTTCTGCTACAAAACTTTGCGAGGTTTATTTTCTGCGGTCGTGGTAAGTCTTGTAACTTTTACTGTGATGTTTGAGATATTAGAGCTTTGTAGTGGTTGTTCTAAGCAGCTTTTCCTGAAATTATCCTAGTATTTGAAACTCCATATTATATGCGGTAGAGACTAATATTACATAATGATTAAAACACACCTTTCCAAGTTACCGCTTTAATAAATACTAGGTTAGTATTCCCAGGTGTAGTAGAGTCATCAGTTAATATGTTTCAGTTACAATTAACAGTAATTAATGAATAAACTTTATTAACATTTAATTAACAAAATGGGCTTGTTAGAAGGATTAAAATAAAATGAACTGAACGCGTTGGTTACTCTTCACGCTTTATACAGCGACCTCTTTAAAATTTAATAAAGGAGCTGCGTTGAGAGAGGGAATATGTTACCTGTATTTTAATAATAATAATGGCTCCATTTTTTATGCTTTATATAAAACACTATCTGTTCAACGTGATCTGAGGATGAACAAAAATTATGGAATTCAAATTTGTGAGTACATCTTAAATGTAACAGCATACATAATCGCACTACTGATATAGGTTTTATTTACTAATACTGACAAAAATTCTTTAACGCCTTGTAGATATCCTTGTAATATAAGCACCAAAAAATGAAAGTGATACTTTTTCTGAAGGTGCAAAATGTGTATAGGTACATCTAAAATATAATTGGGTTTCAATTAGATCGCAAATTATTGAATACGATTATTTGCAATACGAGAACTAACCTGTAATTAAAATTAAGATATAATAAGATGTTAATAATTTAGGGCAATATTGCGTATCCTCGAATTATACCTATATTCATTTTATAACAACTTGGAAATAGGGGTAACTGGCTACCTCTGTCGATGGGATGAGGCTTATACCTCTATTTATTGACGTACGTGTATTTCAATATACATCTTACATACAGACACATAAAAGTATGTTACTATGGAAAACGTATAGCGTCGCCTACGGGCTCAGCTAGTAGTTTAATTATGTCTTTATAATTAAAAAAAATGTTCTGAACTTTATTTGTGCTAATTTTGGTATAATTCTTAATTCTTACAATTGGGTATTAAATGTCAGATCAGAAATTACGTGTACATATATGGAAAACATAATTAGGCTGCACCATATACAGTGTACATGTGCACAGGGTGTTTTTAAACCATAGGGCAGATTTCAACTGTGTTCTGAGGAGACCCAGTAGACTTAAAAAGTTCTGTGTTCAATACGCATCTTACATGTCGACACATAAAAGTATGTTACTATGCAAAACGTATGGCGTAGCCTACGGGTTCAGCTAGTAGTTTAATTATGTCTTTATAATTAAAAAAATGTTGTGAATTTTATTTGTACTAATTTTTATATTACTATTAATTCTTACAATTGGGTATTAAATGTCGGTAACAGAAATTACGTATACATACGATAAGAAACGTAATTAGGCTGCACCATATACAGTGTGTATGTGCACAGGGGGTATTCTTGGGGGACCCCAATGTATGTATTTCAATACGCATCTTACATGTCTACACATAAAAGTATGTTACTATGCAAAACGTATGACGTCGCCTACGGGTTCAGCTAGTAGCTTAATTATTATTTATAATTAAAAAAATTTTGTGAACTTTATTTGTACCAATTTTGGTATTATTCTCAATTCTTACAATTGGGTATTAAATGTCAGTATCAGAAATTACTTATATATCTATGAAAAAATATATTTAGACTGCACCATACACAGCGTGCATGTGCACAGGGTGTTCCTAAAATGTAGGGCAGTTTTCTACAGTGTTCTGAGGTAATCCAGTAGACCAAAAAAGTTGTTATGAATCTTTATGTCCGCAATCGCTTTGAAAACAGAAGATTTGATTTGGCGGTGGATCAGACGTAGCGGACCAAATGTATGGTGCAGGTCACCTGATTTAACCCCTATCGATTTTTGTCTAAGGAGCTATGTGAATGATATTCATCATGAGCAAGTGCTAGAAACGGGGTCAAGCTCTGGTGGCGTATTTAAGGCGGATTTATAAGTATTCGAATCATTACAGGAGTATTTTAAAAAGTATTTCTTTTTATTAGCCCGCATCATCCCATTAATTCGACGAGCAGAGGCCTGTATTACTGTAGAAGGAAGGATTTTCGAACATTCTTCGTAAAGTATGCTTTGTTAGTATTTCCTTCATTACTTTCCAAGTTAGTTTACTATAGAGCATTCTCGAGGTCGCTAAGAAGTTAACAATAAAAGATGTCCGCAAGATAATCTTGAAAGTCATCTTATGCTTAACCGTAAAGGATGTCCAGAAGGTAACCTTGAAAGTCATCTTTTGGGCACCTACTTGACATACCCAAAAGTTATGATCTGTGGTTAATTTTTTAACATTCCATGAAGATTATCTTTGAAGGAAAACTATATTGACGGTAAAGAAGTGAACTGCGAAACACAACTAAAAATTAACTGATCATTTTATTTCTTATAGAATGAGTAAATAAAAAATGAAATACAAACAATTTTTATTTATCATTAAACAAATATTTTAAATACAAAAAATTATGTACTCACAAAAAGTATCAATTTTAACCTTTACATCCAAGACAGAGTTTTTTACAGCGACTCTCTGCGGACTTCCGGAATCATAACTTCTTAGGGGATAAACTGCCCAGTTCTGTTATAATTGGACTAACTGTGTAGACTCGAGTAGCTAGTAACAAAGCAAATACACACACAAAGAAAAGTATAGGGAAAATATAGAAAATTATCATACAGATATTATTTAGCAAAATTCATTTCAACATTATAAGTGCTTTCCCTTAAATGACACAAAATGACATACAAATTCATTAAAAAAAGAATAAACATATTAAAATCGCCATTCAGTACTTTTTTAGTCTTTATTACACTTGTTTGATTTTCAAAACCCACCTTATTTATTTGCTTGTGTAAACGTAGCCTTGGTGGAATCCATTCCTGTTCTTGAATTTTGATATCTGCCAGCTTCGGGCGAAGGGTCCTGCAGCACGTCACGAATTCCCACAAACGACAGCAGCAAACACGTTGTTCATGAACTTGTTAAACAAAATTAGTGAAGTGGAGTTTTCTTTGTTGTATCCAAATCTCGGCTACACGCAAGTAAATTAATTTTATTTTGCTTCCTTATTTGTAAATATCTGAAGAATCACTGGTAATGTAATAACTTGCATTGAAGTTTGTAAAATTATAAATTCCTAATTTTGATGAGGAAAATTTTCATATTGGTGTTTCTTCTTTCAAATTTTATTATTTTTATTTCCATGTATCGAAGCACTTACTTTTAATTTATTTTTGTGGAAATATTGTTAATATTCTTTTTTTAATATAAGTCTTGTAGATTTTAAGTTCTCATCTGTTGATCTTGATACTTGAGTGCATTCACAATCCAAATTGTTGACCAGACCAAAAACAAGAGATGATCAAAGAAACAAATGACAAAACCGACGCCATTTTCTATTTTCCAATGAAATTGGAATTTTTCGGAAATTTTCGCAAATTCTCGTCAGTAAGTAAGATCAAAATACTTTTAAAATGTTATTAAACATTACACCATGTTTTGTTATCGGAACACTTAAATAAATACACCAAATTTACAATTTTGCGGAGCTGCGGATGAGCGTGCTTTTCGCTCAAAGATTTTATAGCAACTTACTTGTTTTTAAGACAAAATCCCTCGATTTTCGGCACGTTGCCTAGCTACCGTATACATACCAACAAATTCTTATGCGTCCCCAACGGGCTCCACCAATGAGAACAAAGCAAAAATTGACTGACTGAATTAATTATAAATATCTAAAAAGCACAACTACATTCTTATCACTAATACTACAACAAAAAGAAACTATATGTTACACACAAAATTACACACATTTTGATATCTTACTCGGCATATTTTTGATAATGCATTAGAAAATTGACAATTATTTTTACATTAAATTATAAATAAATTAATAGAAACAACTTCAATGTTAATCAAATTTAACACACACTTTCCTCACATACATTAGCATATTACTACAAACATATTTTTCTGAAAAAAAAGTATTAAATTCACAAACTTACACTTTAGTATGAAGCTGTCAAAATGATTACATTTTTAATCATATATGTTAAATTACAGTTCAAGAATGTACAAATAAATTGTTGGTTGAAAAGTTTCCTCTATGCTTTCGTGAAAATGAATATAAACCAAAACAACCAGCTTTGCTTACTTTTTATTCACCCTGTATATAGCTATTTTCACATCTTCTAACATTAAACTAATTTACGCTTATGTTTGTAGCAAGTGTATGAATCAATTCGAGTATTTAAACATGTTGATGTTGTATAATAAATATGGTTGTCAGATTTTCATTATATCTAAACTGCGTTTTTAAAGTCGTCTTCCGCTCGCCAACTAACTTGTAAAAGATAATATAGAAAAATGACTAGAAGAAAAAATATTAACGAACAAATCCTCAAATCAAATTTGGAATTACACTGGGACTGATCGACCAAAAAATTTTAAACAATAGTAATTTCGCGTAGGATAAACTATAATTATTAATTAAATTTCCTTAATTTTATATAAATTTGGTAACAATTATAAAAAACAAATCCACCTAAAGAAAGCTTTAAATTTTTAACAGATTAATATTTACTAATTGGCCTTGTTTTATATAGTTTTAGGAAAATGTAAAACTTAAATTAAATTTTAATACAATGCGGTAAATCAATTTCTCGAAGAACATTCCACGATTACAAGGTGCAAAGATGCATAAATTACCTCACATACAAAAAGAGATACGAGACATTTAAAGTAAATGTAACTGAAATTATAAAAGAAGTCATATTAACAAAAGTATAACATACCAATTGGTTATTCGGGTTACAATCAATGCATGTAGCTTGAACATTTGATAGGCACCGATCCAGCCTAAACGAATAATCACGGAGTGTCACCAGCGTAGAACTGATTTTCCTAGTTGCATTTCCAACATTGTTAATGGTATGAAGGAAAACTTACCTTAATAATTATTGGAAACGATGCATACGCTAAACTTGGGATTATAACTGAAAATGGATGCTACTTTTTTAACAGGACGACCATTGACTATGTTTTGCAAATACTAAGGGCTTAAGAAAGAAACCCCAGCAATTGCAGCGTATGTCTTATGCCGTCCAATCGTCCACCCTTTAATAGTTTACTTTGTGGACCGTTCCATATTTATACTGTAATATTTATTGTATTTTTATTTATAAAATTGAAAAATTATTACTTATCAGCTTATTAAATTTTGTTGTTAAACCTACCATACTAAATAATCGTAATAGAAATGCTCATCCCTTATTTTACTTATTCTCTTCATACTGCTTAAAGTAAATTCGGTTCTACTCGAAAGGCAGGCAAGGTAAACACCTATGACTAATCTCTAAGAATTCTAGAAGATTCTTGTCACTGTCTAATTTTTTTGAGTTGTGGATTCATTTGTACTAATGCTACAAGAATTTAACGGCCACTTATTATTTAAGAAACGATTTTCTTCATAGTTAGCATTATGGTAGCTTAGAAGGTTGAATTTTACCAGTAGGCTAGTATATAATATAACCCCGAGGATTTTCCAAAAGTTAACCAACAAAGATGACAAAGGAATAGCAAAAATTATCTTTGATCTTAGATGATAGCTTAAATAAACCTAAGAACATAATATGATTTATTTTATTATGGATTCACGAACAATATTCATGTTTTTGTTACTAATAATTAGTACAAATTATTTTTAATTCATTTCTGTAAGTAAGTAATTGAAAAATGGAAAATAATCAATAACAACATTTAGATTTACGTTATAAATAATTATCTTAGCAATTATAGGACACTAAGATATTCAGTCAATAGCTAAAATGTCGAGTATTATTAAATCCAATTGCAATACAGTTACTCACAACAGTATGTGCAATTATTATCAATTTACTAAGGTTATCTTTTAGCAGGGATTTGCAAATATCTTTTTGTTAACTTTTAAAACGTATTATAGAGCATGTAACCGAACACTAACCACTATAGGTCGCTTAAAATATATGCAGGTATATATAATGTGCACCTGAAAGTTAGTCAAAAGTCAACATTTTTCGTTGGTAATAAAGTTAACTATTTAGAATAACTATTTCTCAACTTTAAGTTGAACGTTACGGATACTGTAGTTTTGGTAACCACTACGGATGCACAAAGGACGCCTTAAAGTTACCTCAGGTAGGTCATCCCTCCAGGTTAAGAAATGATCACGTTGTGGGCAGCAAGGTTAACTTTGGTTATGTGGGTATGTGTTGGCCCTCATAGGTATATCCAATATTTGATGCTGTATGGTAAACAATTTAAATACACATTTTAGCGTCACAGATATTGGCTAGCAAACATTTAACCAAACTTTGTTCAATGATTCTACAGACACGTTGTCAAGCCAATATTGGTAGAACATTTGATGAAAGTATGCGGATAAATGCGATAAAATGTTTAGCCAAAAAACCAATATAGGTTAAAGAATGGCACGATACGATTTTATTGGTACATTTCTGTAAATATGTTTAATCGAATATTACGTTTATATTAAAGTCTGGTAAACCGGAAAGACATTATCGATATTTGAATAGCGTATTTGAGTCTATTGTAGCTAACAACCTGTAACATCTCAGATATTTAACATCTAACTATTTTAATGTAGTACATTAAACATGTTATACAATTTTGTTCAAATCTATACTTATTTTTCAAATAATGTATATAGGATTTTAATAATTCCTGTTAGCGCTTCGTGGATTTGTTTGCTTAGATTTAGTATTGCGATTTTTAAAACATTCAGCTTAAACTCTAAAAGTAATGCAGCTGGATGTTATAAGGCAAGTTATTCTTCACTAATTAACAGAAAATTTCAACGATCTTACAAATAATCTGTCCAGGCTTGTCAAGCAATTCAAACAGTGACTTTTAGTAAGTGCAAACAGCTTAAGGCTTTCGCTTGACGTTTCGCTGCTCATACTGTCAGCTTCTTCAGAAGCTATTCTAAAGACTGGTGTTGTTGTCTTGTACTCCTCGTTATATACCTGGGTACCGTAATGCTTGGTTGCTGTTGCCGAACCGTGACGTTTGCTCGGTCTAGTGAATCCGTAACGTGTGGTTGGTTTTGTTGGTGTGTTATGCTCCGTTGCGAGTCCTGTGCATTAGGGGTGCCAGGACGTTTGTTATGGATGGCTTTTCTTTCATGAAGGGTTAGTTTCCATGTGTTGTTTAAGCGGTAGCCATCTTCTCTATTGAAGTTATTGTCGTTTTTCATTATTTCGAGAGATTCTTTAATTACTCTGGGGAAGTAATTTTCCGTTCACGAGAGTATCTTCACTTCTTCAAAATTGATTTTGTGTTCGCCGTCTTGATGCAAATGTTCTGCAATTGCTGACCTCTCTATGTTTCTGAGCCTGGCGTCTGTCTGGTGCACTTTTATTCTGCATTGGATGCTTCGTCCTATTTGCCCGATGTATGCTTTCCCACATGAACATTCCAGTTGGTATACTCCTCTTGTTGACAGTTTGGGTAGACGATCTTTGTTTGATGGAGGTAATACTTGTTGTATCTTCTTTACTATGTTGTACCTTACACCGATATTTTTCTTTCCAAACGTTTTCTTTAATCTGTCGGTTACTCCAGCGATAAAAGGCATAAAACGGGCATAAGTAACAATTTGTTGTTGTTCTTTGGGTTTTGTGTGGTAAGCATTTCGTATTTCCTTTCTAGTGTAACCATTTTTCATAAGAGCTAGCTCGACATGCCTTCGTTCTTCTGATTTACTTATTTCGTCAGGGATCCTGTTTGCTCTGTGCATCAAGGTTTTGATTAAGGATGGCTTCTGTTGATGATGATGGTGTGACGTGTGAGCGTGAAGGTAGCGGTCTGTGTGTGTTTTCTTGCTGTATACTGCATGGGCTAGCCTGTTGCTATCCCCACGTTTTACTAGGACATCCAAGAATGGTAGTTTTCCGTTTTCCTCAGTCTCCATGGTGAACTTAATTCTTTCATGTTGATGGTTAAGGTGGTTCAAGAATTCTCCCTATGCTGTTTTTCCATGTGACCATACGACGAAGGTATCGTCGACGTATCTAAACCAGCATTTTGGTTTTTTGTCGCTAAATTGCATGGTTTCTTCTTCGAATGTTTGCATGAATATATTGGCGATGACTGGGGACAGAGGAGATCCCATAACTGCACCGGATTTCTGTTCGCAGAAATCCCCGTTCCATAGGAAGTATGTCGTGTCCAGGCAGATTCTTGATAATTCGGGTATGTCTTCTCTTAGTCCTTGTGTTATAAACCGTTGTTGTATTATGTTTAATGCATCGTCAACTGGCACATTGGTAAATAGTGACTCTAGTGGCGAGCATATCATCGGCAATTACTTCTTGTTCTTTTATCAACTCGACAAAGTGTTCCGAGTTCTTTACGAAAGTTTCCGTATTTTCGACGTATGGTTGTAGAGTCTTAGCGGCATATTTGGTCAGTTTGTATGTTGGGGATCCACATGTACTAACGATTGGTCTCAGAGGGTTGCCAGGTTTATATATTTTTGATAGACCGTAAAGTCTGGGTGGTCTTGCGTCTGAGGGTAAGAGATGACGTTGTTGTTCGAGCGGTAGCCGCGAAAGCCTGCATTCAAGCTTACGGCTTCCTTTTAGAGGGTTGGCGGAACGCTATAAATTAATCATTTTGAAATACCAATAACTTTCTTGTAACTGCATTTGAATACCAATTTTACAATAACACCTTTAAAATCTTCATGAAGATTTGGGAATGAGCAAGTTGTCAGCACGACGGATTCCCAGGTTGCTCACTCCTGAACACTTGTGAGTGCGACAAATTTACGAGGATAATTTAGCGGCTTTATCCCAAGATGGGATTCTTCTTTAAAATTGTAACTGGTGATGAGACCTGGGTACGCATCTGGGACCAACCGAAGAAACAAGAGTCCATGCAATGACTTCATAACGGCTCTCCACCACCTAAGAAGACGCAATTCTCAGAGGGATTAGTGATGGCAACAGCTTTCCGGGATGCTGAAGGGATTTTATGGGTTGACCATATGCCGAAAGGGTCTACAATAACAGGGAATGTCTACAAAGAAACAATAATCAATTTGAAAACATCTATACTCTAGCAATTTCGCCCAGAAAACTGTGCTTCTGCACGCCAACAGCAGAGCGCATAGAGCACGAATCGTCAAAGAAGCAATTGATGAATGCGGCTTTGAGGAATTACAACATCCACCGTACAGTCCGACCTCGCCCCCTGTGACAATTATCTCTTTCCAAAACTCAAAAAACACTTGAGGGAGCGTCGCTATTTGTCGAATGAGGACTTGAAAAACTCTGTGGAATAGTATTTTGCAGAGTTATCTAAAGAAGGTTATTTTCGAAGGCATAGCGTTATTAGAAAAACGTTGGAATAAATGTGTAAATGTTAATGATTCTTATGTTGAAAAATAAAATTTTGTTGGTTCTCTAACTTGTTTCCTTCATACTTCGGTAGATAACATAAAAAAACTTCCCTCGTATCTACCGTGTTCAGAATCAATTTCACTAGCAAAGTTTGATTATTTAATTAAAAACAAAAGGAAACTTCTGTTTAACTAGTTTTTCCATAACATTTTGCAGGAAACTGATATAGTTATTCATCTAAATCAGAATATTCGTTTATTATAATCGAATAAGCTTGATCCAAACATATGTAACAAATTATTTCTCATTCGTTCATTTATATACAAATTCAGATAGATTTATAAATTTATATATGGCGCCATACATCATACCTAAGGTCGTTCCATTAGCATTATTATTCGCACGGCTATTTTTATGTGCAATTTACATCGTTGGGTAATAAATGAGCGATGGACATGATTTACAGGATCTACTTTTAATTTTGTATAGTTCACACAGAATGAATTATACTCCTAGTATCTACCAGCAATTTTTCAGATTGTCAGGGTAAAGTGTATTATATGCGTATCATATTTCATGCTTTTATCGGCTTGTGTACGGCTTTTTCCTTTTTATCCACATACAATTCCCGACATAAATTGTGATCAGGTGTACTTTTACCCTTATTTTAGTAGCGCTTGTACTTTAGTCAAAAATACTGCATTGCGAAAGCTTTTGTAAATATTAGCCTATTTCTGGTAACTTTTGGGTTAGAACTGTTTGAATTACAGCGTGTTTAAAAAAAAAGTTCTATAATTTACCCACGTATAGTACTCATTAAACCAAAAAAGGAAGCCTTATCAACATAATTATGTCCGCAAACCATCTCAGAGATAGCGATTTTGTTTTTAATCAATTTGCCATGTAAAACAAAATTTTAGATATTATTATTTGTTTATTGTACACAATTGTATCCCATACCATATCCTGCGGGTACAAGCCCTTACTGTTTCTAATTATGCATCAAGAATGGTGTTTTTTAGATTTATGTATATGGGGAAAAGTTGCAGAAAATCCTAAGTTTGCTGCTAATCTGCATAAGAATCATGTTTAGTCAGACGAAAATTCTCACGCTGTTGTCGAGTGAAGACATCAGCAACGATTTTCAATAAATGTTTGGCTGGGTATTTTGGATGACCTTCTGATAGGATGTGTATTTTTGCTAAATTTTTATGTTCTTTTAAAATGTGCCGCTCCATTCGAATTAATTTCGTAATTTAATTGCCGCTCCGTAGGAATTAAAAACGTTATTTTAGTTGCAGTTTTATGTTGGTTACAGTTTCGTTATTATTCTGTTTTTAAAGATTGAGTTACGTCGACAGTTCCCTTTGTAAGCCGAAATTGCTGAATATTGTTTTGTTCACGCCTAGCCCTTGGACGCTTTCTGCGAATTCACGTGCCGAAATTGTTCTGGAATATTTCATGATATTTCGAATTATGTTGCAATGTTTTGTGGGAATGCAGCTTCACGTCGCGTTAAGTCTTCAGTCAATTTTACATCTCGGATGGCTCCTGTCGCTCATTCCATCTACGAGGGTCGTGACGAAAGTAGGCAATAATACTTCGGCCCAGGCGGATGTTTTAGAAAAATCGGATTATTCGCGGTTCCTGTTAGATTGAATTCTATCGTATCCTAGATTGCTGTAGGCAATTATTATCTCTACCAAGTCGGATTTAAATAAAAATCAGCAAGCAAGCCTTGTGTACGGACAATTGAGTGCAATTGTTCCTTCGATCTCAGATCGGATATAAGCGTGTTAAATCCGTGAAAATGTGATGGTTAGAGTGCTGGTTGTGGTTGCAATCGTCTGAAATTCCCGTCGCTCCCAACGTAAACCGACCCCGTTGGAAATAATCTAATTCCCAGGGGCGTCCCAACAAAGGTTTCGTCTCAAAGTTCCCTGGAGAAGTCGCCTGCCTTTTTTTTCCGGACCGGGGAATACCCCCCCCCCAGACTTGACCTGCTTCTGGAAAAATACTTCCGACATTGTGCCTGGCTCCGTCTCGCTGTTCGAAATTCAAGGTAAAGAAACTAAGTTTTTTTGTTGCGAAGAAAGGACCAGATTTTTTGTGTAGTGAAAAGAAACCCTTTTTCATTCACGCGTAAACTTGCAAAATTCCAAGTGACTGAACCTTTTTGTTGTTTGTAACAAGAGCGACCTTCAGTCGCAGATAGTTTTTTTGTATTGCCAAATGTAAAGATTAATTATACATATATTGTGTTATTCGTGTAAGCTCCGACGCCATTGGCCGCGTAGTCGTTTGGACAAATTACGTGCGCCAACGACGGCGAGCCCATCTGCTTGAGCGCTCAATTCAACTACCTATCTGTAAAATAGAGTTAATCAAAATCACCTTTTTCTGTCATTCTGTTGTATTGCCAATAATTTCATTACATGTGTTTTAAAATCCAGTATATCTTTCATTATGTTGTACTTCTATTTGTTTGTGCATGAATTTTGCAAGCTTCATATATATAGGAGGAGGCACAATAAAGGTGAGTCCGATTCCCGTAAGCTGCTGGACTCTCGGCCTTCCACGAGGACCTACAATCAGCTGTGATCTGGAAGGTGGTGCCCACTAATTTTGACCCACTCTGTACACAACTAGGAAGATTTCCACCCGTAAGCGATTTTCGTGAACCACCCCTACTCCTCTGAGCTAAGCTGCAGGCCTTTTCCACCTATCCGGTTACGGGTCGACGGAAAATCTCGTTTGGCCCGTAACAAAATCTTTTGACTAATGAACTGTACCTTGACTTCTTAAATAACGCTTTACTCCCACTATTGCAAGACGTGCCCTTGAATGATAGGTTAACCTGGGGTTTAAGCACGACGTGGATTCACCACATTTTTGAATCAATGTCGGAAAATACCTATAATCCATAACGACAAATAGATAGGACGAGGGGTCCAATTACAGGGTCGTCTAGATCCCCTGACTTTAATTCACTACACCTTCCTATTTGGGAAAATGTAATATTTATCTACCTGTTAGTGTCTTGACTGTCCGTTTTTTACAATAATACAATTTATTGATAAAAACAAAATCGGTTCTAGCTCTGAAACAGCTGCTTTGCGAATATATGTCGATTAGGAAATTGTTGTTTGATTTGAAATCGGATTATTTACCGACATACAGTATTCATACTATATGTGGGTAAATAGTTCGACCTTGTTTTTTTTACACACTTTAGTGTTTCACGACTTGATATATGTAGCAGAAGCAGTTCCAAAGAACTTAACTAGCTAGTTAAGAGCAATAAGGTCGGTTGATATTGGTGGCTAAATTTTAAATCTTTCTACAAATAATTACACAATTACTTATTGTATAAGACACTGTTTTTATTGTAATTAGAGCTAACAACTTATACATTAAAACACAAAAATAAAAAATCTATTTATAACAACGTTAACTATTTATCATATACATTATTTAAACGAATTTTCCTGCCACACCATCTAGCTGAAATCAAGAAATAGCGTTGGTGCAGGGTTGTTGGACGTAATTCAAACAAAAGCCGCGATTCATAACGTCCGTTGGACCTTCCACGTTGTCCGTATGAAACCAAAGCCTGAACGGTTTCACATTGCCTGAAAATGAATAACGCTTAACTGAATGGAATACATCAAGCATTGCGATTCTGCGGAAACGTCGAAATATTTCCCCTAAATGTTTCACGAATTTTACTGTTAAAAGGAAATAAGGTTATTTCCCCAAATAAATTTTCCAGAAGGTTGCGTGGATCTTTGCTGGTCTCATTGCTCTCTCTATTTGCTTAGTTTTAAATCGTTTGGAAAATATAAAATAGCAATAATTTTTATTACTGAGATTGATAGAAGAGTTAATATTAACTTTGATAAGGGTAGGTTATTTTGTAACTTTCCTCTTAAATACAGATCTAAGTAATTCTTCTTTTAGGTAAGGCTAGTTTCATCATTTTTAAGAAAAGATAGAACCATTATAAATGAATTGAAATAAATTGTGTTTGGAATTTCTGAAGTGATTTCAATATATTTTTTCAAAAAGGTTAAACCACCTTTGATTTAGTATATAAACTGTTGATAGTAATGAGAACTGAGCTGTTTTTCATTAACTTACAAATCATGGATTTGTTCAGTTAAACTTAATTTAGAATGAAACAATTCGTACTGATTGCATCCGTTAAGAGGGAATCCTGGTTAGAAGATATATCTATAAGGTGTGTACTTATTACTGCCAACACTAATATTATGATTATTGGCAGTAATGAGAACTGAACTATTTTTGATTATCTTGCAAATCATTGATTTCTTTTAGTTACACCTAATCTAAAATGAAAAACTTCGACCTAGTTGCATCTGTTAAACGGGAATCCTAGATGTAAGATGTTATTACTTATATAAGTTGTGTATTTGATACTGTCAACACCAATATTAAGGTTGTTGGCAGGAATAAGAACTGAACTGTCGCTGATTATCTTACAAATCATTGATTTGTTTAGTGACACCTAATCTAGAATGAAAAACTTCGTACTAGTTGCATCTGTTAAAAGGGAATTCTAGATCTAAGATGTTATTATTTTTATAAGGTGTGTACTTGTTACTGTCAACATCAATATTAAGGTTGATGGCAGTAATGAGAACTCAACTGTTTCTGATTATCTTGCAAATCATTGGCTTGTTCAGTTACACCTAAGAATGAAAAAATCGTAGTGATTGCATCCGTTAGAATCTAGTCTAGAAGGGAATCCTAGTTGGAAGATATGTCTATAATGTCTGTACTTCTTACTGCCAACACCATTGTTAAGGTTGTTGGCAGTAATGAGAACTGAACTGTTTGGCATTATCTTGAAAATTATTGATTTGTTTAGTTACACCCAATCTAAAATGAAAACATTCGTACTGATTGCAGCCGTTAAAAGGGAATCCTAGTTGGAAGATATATCTATAACGTCTGAACTTCTTACTGCCAACACCATTGTTAAGGTTGTTGGCAGTAATAAGAACTGAACTGTTTGGCATTATCTTGAAAATTATTTATTTGTTTAATTACACCTAATCTACAATGAAAAAATCGTACTGATTGCATCCGTTAGAAGGGAATCCTAGTTGGAAAATATATCTATAACGTCTGAACTTCTTACTGCCAACACCATTGTTAAGGTTGTCGGCAGTAATGAGAACTGAACTGTTTGGCATTATCTTGAAAATTATTGATTGGTTTAATTACACCTAATCTAAAATGAAAAAATCGTACTGATTGCATCCGTTAGAAGGGAATCCTAGTTGGAAAATATATCTATAACGTCTGAACTTCTTACTGCCAACACAATTGTTAAGGTTGTCGGCAGTAATAAGAACTGAATTGTTGGCATTATCTTGAAAATTATTGATTTGTTTAATTACACCTAATCTACAATGAAAAAATCGTACTGATTGCATCCGTTAGAAGGGAATCCTAGTTGGAAAATATATCTATAACGTCTGAACTCCTTACTGCCGACACCATTGTTAAGGTTGTCGGCAGTAATGAGAACTGAACTGTTGGCATTATCTTGAAAATTATTGATTTGTTTAGTTACACCCAATCTAAAATGAAAACATTCGTACTGATTGCAGCCGTTAAAAGGGAATCCTAGTTGGAAGATATATATATATATATATATATATAACGTCTGAACTTCTTACTGCCAACACCATTGTTAAGGTTGTTGGCAGTAATGAGAACTGAACTGTTTGGCATTATCTTTTGAAAATTATTGCATTTGTTTAATTACACTGTTTAATATTTTATTGTACACAACTTTTAAATATAGTAAATATAAACAAAAACAACAATGTTTTGTCTTTATAAATATCTAGGTTCAAATATTTCCAATATCATATTTTAAATTTTGTTTGCCTTGAATGAGCTTTACTTATGCCAGTAAGCTGACAAGCATATCAAACAGGCATCTTTGATTCATAATCATCATTATCATCATAATCGTGATCCTTGTTTGTAGCGCTTGCGCAGGATCGAGGCGGTGTGAGGCAAGGCTAAGCTAGTTTGTGTAATGCAGAACAGGGGCCGACTGTGCGTGTTGGTGCTTAACCGTGCTTGACTTGCTTGTGTGTGGATGTTTTTATTTATGGTCTTGTTACTCCTCTAATGCGACCGTAATACGAGGAGTGCCATTAATTTGATCCCAATGACAAATTAAGACCGTGACGCAATGGCAAGATTCATAATACCATCAATAAAAATTTAGATAACACAGTATCTTGTGAAATGTATTTTAGATTGCCTATTCTGGGATTGGTAGGCTGGTACTCTCCCGTGAATTTTCCTGGATAGATTTGACAGCTGCTATACATTTTTTTTCAATTCTAGTAGGTTTCTGAATTATTTATTATTATTACATTTTTTATAAAGTTGTATATTTTCCTAGATACTCATGCCACACAGTGTATTCTAAAAACTATTAACTTTTTCAGAAAGACCACATAATATCGTTTGTAGAGACAACGTATTTTTACGGTGTCTTCATAATATTTAAAGTAAATATTAGCATGTGGGATATCGTTGATTTGTGAGATGGCTTAAGTATGTCAGAAATACCTGCAGAATCTATAAGACAAAAACACAAGTTGATGTGTTTAATAAAAGGCAAAATGTTGACATCAAAGTTGACAACGTTATTGAGAAGAACATTAAAACTTGTCTTAAAAATGAGTATACTAAGGTCGGGGGCTAGTTAGACTTCTACGCTGAAGGTCTGAGGTTCAGCTCCCGGTACCGGAGCATCGCATTTTTATCGGTCGTTCTCCCTAGCAAGGCAGTGGTAAACCAGTGAGGTATTCTACCTTGTAAATCTTCTCTGGAGTAAGAAGTGTTTACACTTCCCTTGATTAGAAGCCCACGTTAAGCTGTAGGTTTTCTATGACTGTGTCACCTTAAACGCGCAACACATCCATCTGAGAGAAGGTTGCCATGCCTCGTGAGTGATAAAGCACTTAAGGAAGAAGAAGATAATGATAAGTTTAATACATTGTTTTTAGCATAGGATCCAGGTAAAGAACACTTTTCTTCAATATTTTAGTCAATTTAAATGTAAATGTAACAAACTTTATACCTATTCTCTCTTTTCTACAATTAACGAGATCTGCCTGTAAATAAAGTTATTGGAAACTGGACATACTAAATGAATTTCGTAGAAGCGATTTTTTCACCAACCGCTACACATAAGTTTCGTTTGGCTGCCGCATTGTTGGTTCATAAGGATTTTCTGTAATGGAAAATTTATATTTAGTTTACTAGTTCTACGTAAATCCGGTACATATCTTGAAAATTGAACAGTGACCTCCGAAATTGGTCTGTCAAGATAACGCACAAACTTCAGCTTGACTTATAATTCAATCCGATAATTTTCCGATTACACATGGTTTATCTTTGTAAAAGTTTAACCCTTTTTTTTTTATTGGATTTTCTTAAAAAATTGCAAACTTAATTTCTCTCGTATTACTGGATATTCATCAATTCCATTTATTACATTTACATAAACAGTTATTATAAGGAGACAGAGAGTTACTTACGATTACAAACAAATGTGAAACACTAAGTAAATAATTTTTCGGCTGAAGATTATAAATTTCAAATAGAGTTATATAGTATATACAGGGTGTCCTTTAAATACCTTAAAAGCTTCAGGTAGCACTCTTCTGTAAGAAATACAGTCCTCAAAAACACTAACACGAACTTCCTATAGTGCTTAGTTTCCTCACACGAGACACTTAAAGAATATTATACTTGGCAACGTTGACGATGTCTTTGCATTTATGGAGAATTTAATTAGTAGGCCGACATTACATGATTAGATTTTGACAAATGTCGAAAAACAAATTTTCTACTTTTCATCACAATACCATGGCCTTGCACTGTTGTCAAATGTAGTATTTACGAAATTTATCATTTTAACAGTACTTCCAGAAGAGCAACTAGAGCGTCAACTCAATATTAATCTTTACATAATCAAGTGGCAGTCAGTCACTTATCGGCAGATACGTGCAACATTAAAGTTCTCGTTATTGTTTACATGAAATTCTGTTTTAAAGATATGAACTTTAACACTCTC
>JABXWE010009133.1:0-23086 GCA_014611495.1 Limonius californicus | reverse complement strand
AATAATAAAAATCATCAGATGTGGATCTTATAACAGGAACTGTTTTAAAGCACCTACCTGAATAATGAATTAAATGTCAGCAAACTATTTTCAACGAATTATTACGACTTGCATATTGTCCATTACCACTTAAATTTGCTCAAAAAAATAGTATTAAAACCTCTCAACAAGAATTCGCTTCGACATAAATGGCAGTCAAACAATCAATTTGGCTTTTGCAATAATTACTCAACTATACAGCAATGTCATCGCCCTACAAATATAATACAAAGAGCCCTTGAAGCTAAAATCTACTGTACTGCAGCATTCCTAGATGTGAGCAACGCCTTTCATAAAATATAGCATAGAGGTCTACTCTACACAATAAAGACAGCACTACAACACCAATGCTATTTCCTTTTATCTCCATACTTAGCAGATAACTTTTTCAGATTAAATTTGGTAACAAGACTTCCCAATTGAAAGAAATAAAGGCAGGCGGCACTTACGGAAACGTTCTTGGACCACTAATGTATCTACTATTCACTTACGACCTAACATTCACAGCATGATTCGCACCACACCCATGCAGTTGCCTAATGCCTGTTGAGGTAAGAGGTACGTGTGTTACATAATGGTACTGTGTTCTAATGTTGCAAAAAACTTAAAAATTGACAAATTTCTGATTAAGAAACCAGCTACTGGAAATAATTGGCAACAACAGCAAAGTGATAATTGTCTTGATGATGGACTTAAACCTTCTAAATCTAAAAAGTCGTTAACGCTTTAGGGTTCAGCCGTGAAACCAATAGTCATCGCTGCACCCATACAACAAAAAATTATCCTAAAACTGATGGTCGCTCTTTCAGGGAAGAATGGTTCAAAAGGGGTACCTGTCTCAAATACTCACTATCAGCAGATGCATTTTTTTGTTACGCTTGCCATCATTTAATCCCAACACATCATAACAGCATGCTTTTATACTGTCAAGGTTTTTCGAAATATGCTTCTTCGGATGTCTATCTTTGGTCAATGAAAATGTAGTCGGAACAGCAAGAAAGGGGGTTGTGCGGTATCTACTCTTCTAAAGGATAAAGTTTTAGAGAGCGTCGGTATTACATAAAATCACTTGCCAAGATCATACAATTTTTGGCTGTAAATGAGTTGATAGTTAGAGGAACTTACTCTTTTGAAAATGGTGATGAAAATGACTGGTTTGTAGACCTTTACTTTAAAAAAAGATTAAAAACTGGCGCGTGCTTACAAATTAATGTCTCAAAATGCGAATTATGATTCATGGGAAATTCCAATTGAAGTAATACGTATCTTGGCCGAATTTGTAAAGGAAGATATTCTCAATGACATTAAATCAGCTGATGGTTCATATTTAGTTTGTTGGAAGACAAAAATGGCCGAGAAAATATAGCTATTGGTATACATTATATAAAAGACAGGCAACCGTTTGAATCATTACTGTGCATAAGAACCTTTGGTAAATATGATACTGCCACTTTTACAAATTTAACATTGAAGAAGTTGGAGGAGTGTGGATTATTTCTTAACAATATCTTAAGCCAGTGTTACGACGGCGCGTCGGTCATGTCAAGAAGAAATTATGGAGTGCAAGCTTTAATGCGGAAGAAAATAAATCGTCAAGCCCCGTACGCCCACTGCGCCAACCATAGACTTCACCTTGTTGTTATCAATGTCATGGACAGTGAAGAATCCATTAAACAGTTTTTTCAGTAGTGTCCTACATTATATTGATTTATGAGTCGTAGAAAAGTAAATGCTTTGTACCAATGGCGAAAAGTTGTTCGGTTACTACCGCAAAGATGGAGCGGATACTTGAAAGTAACCGAAATCATTTTTGAAAATTACCAGGAGATTTTAAAAGTCGTCGATTTTGATGGTGAGGATAGCGTTCAAAATGAAAGGCTTTTGAAAATTATGAAAATCAACATTTCCGATTTATACTAATAATGATGAAGAGTAATCTAGAATGTTTAGAACCAGCATATAAGATGTTGCAATTTCGATAAGATGGTATAACAGACTGTGTCTCAATAATAAATGCAACTGTGGAAACTAGTAATAGAAAACGATGATGGCGAAGAATTTGAACAGCAAACACGTCGAAAAGGAAACGGAAAGAGAACGCGTTCCTAAAAGACTTCCATGTCACTAAAAAATAAGTTCTAACTTCAATTCAGAATTATCAAATCGGTTATTTTATTCGATAATTGATAAATTTCTTGAAGAAATTAACCGTCGCATACCGTATCATAAATTTTGATAAGTTTCTATATTATTTTAATAATGCCCGCAATAGAAAATTGCAATTATTTTAATTTAACTCTGTGTATGCATAAATGCAATGCTATATAATGTAATACGAATGCATGCGTATGCAGGTATGTTCATAATCTTATGTTTTCTTTTTACCTTGTAAATTGTAATGCACTATTCACGTTAATTGTTGATTTTGTTTCATGTTTAGCAGTATTGTTTTAAACGTAGAACATGTTATAACTTTTATTTTTTGAATATAGTATTGTTCTGATCCAACAACCAACAGATTATTTCATTATAGCTACCTATACAGGGTGGGCCAATGAAAACAAAACAGACCCGATTTTTCATATTTTACGTCATTAAAAAAATCGCTCAGACCTGTCAATTGTTGTTTTGAGGGGAAAACTTTTTACGTTTATTTTCAACCTCGTCACTTCATCCTCCCAGGGGTGATGAGTTTCATCCCTAAAATTTTAAATGGTCAAGGGGTTGAGTAATACATCATTTCAAAGGGCATTAAATTCTCGTTTTAACGCTTCCTAGATTTTTAAATTCGGATTTATAGTTTTTAAGAAAATACCTTTTAAAGATAATAACCCGCCAAATACCAACTATTCATGATTTTTCACTTTTACCATAATTTACACCAGTAATGTTTTATTGATTGAGAAATCTACCTTACCTTTCACTTCATTAAATGTTCGAAATTTTGACCACCAATTAAGTAGCTGAGGTTTTGTTGAAAACGGTTTTGGTCGTTCTGAATCATTTCTGGGGTAATTTGCCGGCATTCGTTGTTGATCTGTTGACGCAAATCATTGGGGATTCTGTCTAAGTACTATAAAATTTACTTTTTATGTGGCCGTACAGAAAGAAGTCTAAAGGGCTTAAATCGGGTGACCTGGCATGCCACTCCACCACTCCTCTTCGCCAATGCATCTACCAGGAAATATGTCGTCCAAATAGTGACGAACAGCAAGGGCATATTGTGGAGGTGCTCCATAGTTGGAAATGAAGTTATGGAAGTTGCACTTTTGGGTCACGTCCACCCCGATCCATTTTCTCGACTACTGATCATAGTTTGGAAAACTAGGAAGCGTTAAAACGATAATTTAATGCCCTTTAAGCTGATGTATAACTCGACCCCTTTTCGCATTAAAAATTTTATTGTGAAACTCACCACTCCTAGGAGGTTAAAGTGACAAGGTTGAAAATAAACACAAAAAGTTTCCCCCTCGAAACAAAATTTGACGGTACGAGCGATTCTTTTAAAAATGACTGTACATATGAAAAATCGGGTCTGTTTCGTGTTCATTTGCCCACCCTGTATAGAAACCAATAAGTAATTTAAATATTAGACAAGAATTTGTCTCCCCCGATGTTTCCACTGCATCCCTTAACATTCACCGTTGGCTACGGGCCTGAACACGAACACATCTGAAGACGTTCTCTTATGGTACAGCAATCTTTTCGTGTAGTGAAATCCCGGCAATAGCATCAATGTTGCTCCAAGAAAACAATCGATTGGAAACATGGTTGATAAAATGGGGAATAAAAGTAAACCAGGGTAAATTGGTACATGTTTCCTTCACGACGAAGCATTCACTGTGTGCTCTAGTCACCCTCAACGGCGCCGACATCCCTCAGGCAAATGAAACCAAATACCAGGGCTTACACCTAAATAGGCGTCTAACTTGGAAGACGTATATCAAGAAAAGCGTAAGCAAATGGACTTAAAACTCAAAAACATGTATTGGCTTATTGGGAAAAAGTGTATTCTTAGATTAGAAAACAAATTACTATTATATAAAACTATAATCCGTCCTATCTAGATCAACGGTTACGAATTACGGGATGCGCTAGAAAATCGAACATCAATGTCACCAAATCACTTCGACAGCTATCCAGTACTCAGTGGTTCATGTTAAACCTAACCCTTCACAACGACTTCAACATCCAGTATGTCACAGAACCAATTGAAGAAAAAGCAGTGGCGCATCATGGCATCCTAGGAAGACATCCTAGTAGAATAGTCAACCCTCTAATGGAAGAATCTAAAGTTAAAAGATTTAGAGGAAGGTGGCCGGTAGATTTACCAGTCTAAGTAAGGAGCTCCACCAGTGGGTGCCTTCCCCTCATGTCATTAATTAGAAACATAAAATTAGCTCATAGAATTACTGTAACTTCTCTCATTGCTAATAAAGTTTGTTTAAAAAATTATAATTATCTTATTCCTGCGTTCGTTGGAAAAAAAGCGAGATTTAATTACGTATGCGATGAGAAGTTACAGTTTTGCTAACCTAATCATAAGCTACACGAATTCTGAATTATTTTCTAATGTAATAAAAAAATTCGGGCTTATAATTTTGACCTAAAAAATAAAACGTGCTAACTGGGAAATATAATTCGCGAAGTAGGAAACGTGCTTTTGAAACAAACGCCCACGTTCGCATTCTATATTCGTTTCAACTTATTTACGGTGGTCATTTGTTGTTTACGCAATAACCTGAATAAATATTCTGCGTGCTCTGAATAAGAGAAGCCGCAAATTTGTTGGTTCAGTAATGAAAGTCATTAGGATGTAATTTACATGTGGTTCTAAAATAGTCGGTCGCAGGATTTAATTATTTTTGCCAACGATTTTCTTTTGTGTCGCCAAAGCTCTGTTTCAGAAGCTCAATTTTCTTTGTACCGGTTTACAGTTTTGATAGACAATTCTTATCATTATCCTGAAAGACAATCAGAAGAAAACTCAGTTTGATACTAGATTAATTGGATGTTTTGTCTCGTTAACAGAACGCAGAGGAACTAAACTCAAATCCTCTGCGAAATTGATCACGAAGATCGCTTGAAATGCTGGAAAACTCTTAAATGTTCTCTCAGATAAAACTGACGATGAAAACATTTTTCATTGTAATAAATTGCGACGACACTTCCAATCCGTGTGATGGACGACAAAATAAAAATGAATTCATCTATGCGTTCAGAAGAGGTTTATTTACATTTCAAGAGAAAACAATTCAACTGGAACGAGAACAATTCGAACCCAAATGCAATTGGCAGGAATTGATTCGCAAATTCTCCAAAGCTTTTTGTTAAATTGGTAGGTGCCTTTATTTACAGGTGTCGACCTAAAATCGAAAAGAAACACGAACACAATTCGTATATGTTAACTAATAATCTATTTGTGAATTCATTTGTATTCAAATGCAGAGAATGGAATATTATGGAATACCGTTTATGTTTTTGCTGATAACTTTCATATTAGCAAAATGTTTAAGTTGTTCAGTAATTAAGGCTTTAATATTAACCACAGATTCCCCGCATGCAATTTTGTTTAATTTACAAAAATATAGCCCAGAAATAACCTTCTTGGCCAGTGATACATATTTGGTGCGTATAAAAATGGCAGGTTAATATGGAATACTATACAGGGTTGCTTATTAGAGTGTCAAAGTCCTATATTGCCATAATTACAGCGATTTGGTAATTTTTCTATTTTTAAGTGTTGTAAAGCCAAAATGCGCACATTATAAAAATATTTTTAAACGTACAGGGTGATTCGCTAAGCGGGGCATCATCGCAGGATTATTTTTTAAATAGAACACCCTGTATATTTTTACATTTTTGAATTCAGCGTAAAATTACCTTTCCAACGATCTCCTGTTTTTTTTTTTCGGTGATACGTTACCGCTCTCATCTAAAAAATGCGAACATTTTGGTCGCCACAATGTTTAACAAATTATTTCAGTGCGTGAGTATTGTATCTTCTTCTGCTTCTGTGTATAGGCCAATTGCCTGTTGATTACCGACAATGGAGTAGGTTCTGTGAACCCTGTTTGCACGTATGCCGGGCAGGAGGCTAGCCTAACCCGTAGAACAGATGGTCTACGATTAATTAAGAATACATATTTCACAGGTATGAACTAAAACGACACAACCATCAGAAGTTAATTTTATTATACAAGATGTTTCCTACACTATTGCGAATGTAATTTCTTTCAAAGGGAAGATTTTTAATTTTTTTATATGGTAAGAGAGTTAACCTGCCAGTTCAAAAATATAATAATATACATTTGTTCCATTTGAAAAAATTAGAAGCATGCTCTTTGAAATAAACTAAATTTGCACTTGTGTAAAAAACACCATGTATAATCAAATTAATTGTTCGTAGTCGTGTTGCTTTAGTACATCACTTGGCTACATAAATGTGAAATACGCATTCTTAATTAATCGTAATACTCATGCACAGAATTAATTTAGTAAACCTTATGCAGACCAAAGTGTTCACATTTTTTAAATGAAATTGGCAACGCCTCATCTAAAATCAAAAATCAGGAGATCACTTGATAGATAATTTGATGCTGAATCCAAAAATACAAACATACGCAGGGAGTCCTATTTAAAAAATAATACCTTGTAGATACTCCTCAGTAGCCAATCACCCGTACATTTAAAAACATTTTTATTATGTGCATATTTTGGCACTACATCACTTTAAACAAAAAGAGTAATTTCCAAATCCTTTTAATAATGTCAATATTAGACTTTGACGCACTAATGAGCAACCCTGTGTAGAGGTAATATGGAATATGAGTTTTTAATTGTAGTGAAACCAATTAATTAAATTTAGGAACAGTACTCGCAAATATAAATCACCTCTTCCACTCCACCACAAACCACATGCACCCAGGAACTGCACTTTATACACAGTCCATTTCTCACTTCTTCTGTAATCTACCAACACAAAACATGCATTCTGCATCTTTTACAGTCGAAAAATTTTTAAGTTCATAATGAAGGTCGTTCTCGTCTGATAAATCGTTATCTTTTGGTAATTTTTCATCACCACTGCAGTCCGAAGATGACTTAATTACGCAGAGTTTTTTCGAGTTTTTAGTAACGGATAAAACTTTTGGTAACTCTTTTTTGGCTAGCTTTCTGTTTTCTTTTTAAATGATCTTCCAGTTCTTCTTCATTGGGAACACATGTTAGAGTACATGCATTTCCAGATGATCTTCCACGCTGATAAGCCTTTTTCTTCAGTGCGGGTACTTGTAGTAGATTCTATGGGCAACAGCTGATATTCAAGCCACTTGTGGACGGCTGCGACTCATCAAAAACATCAACAATCCCACCAGTTGTAGAGGTTGTGGGTCCATCTTCTACATCAATAATAGATCCATCTTCCGTTGTGCAAGATTTCCGTCTGCTTCTGACAAATATTGATCATCTGTAAAAATATGACAACGCAAAGGACAAATGCCCGTTGTTGCGCAACCTTTAGTGGCTCTTTTTCCACTGTGTTCCACTCAAAAGCTCACTAATATCACCGATTGTGGACGATTATTGTGACGTATTTACAAGCGCAATACTTCACTGTAATAATTTTGGAGTGGTCCTATAACAGCTTTATCAGGTGGTTGCATTTTACGCTAGTATGTGGTGGTCAACATAAGATAGTAACAGGATTCGTCACTATATCATCTATGTTTGTTGTGTATGTGAGCTGCCCGTAAAGAATTAAGAGAACTGGATCTGCCGCAGTTGGTATTATTTTTAGAATACAGTGTTCGAACTACTGGGTGAATATGTGAGTCTGCACCCAACCAAAAGGGTGGAAAGCAAAAGTAGTATCAGTAGGTACGCCTTTCTTCAGTTGCTCGCTCGCATTTTTTTTTGGAAAAATCCTTAACGTTGTGCTAGCATTCGTACACATAATTATTGTTTCGGCCGAGGTTAAAGTACCTACTTGACATTTTTCCTTCAGAGCTAAAATGTGAGGATATTTGTTTTGGAGTATACTTAGTCCTACCTTTCTACCTTCGCACTGAGGAAAAATACGTGACAGAGAAAAGGTCGATGCCTGGCAATTGGGCGAAAAGGCTGTCAATGAATGAGTCATACTTAGTCCCGTCTCATGCACATTAAAGAACCTTTCAGGGGGTAATTGTATTTTTCCATTCGTTCTTCTAGATAAAAGACAAATCTACGTTTGTTTTAGTAAATCCATCAGCTCGTGGAAATGAAATCACTATAGGATTCTTTAAGAAAACATATCGTCTTTGTGGCGATTCAGAAAACCATAAAGCCAATTCTTGTGGTCTGATAATTTTTCTACAGAGAATGGATTTGGTAAGATATTCCTCTGGGAAATTTGAAAAGCCACTGCACGCAAATTGCGATGAGTTAGGCAAACTAATAAATATTTTCAATAAGAAGAATGGTTTAACGATGACGTTAAAGAACTAACAGCGGATAAAAAGAAGCCTATCTACAATACAGAAGCAATCACAGCCAAGAACAATATACTAAATATGTACAAACACAAAATACAGTCAATCAAAGGATAAGAAATATAAAGAATGACTGGGAAAAATTTACCAAGGGTATGGAATACGACCTGTACGGAGCACAACGTAAAGTGCAGAAGATCATACACAGCCGGATAAAGGAGACCAACGAATACCTGCGAATTGAAAATATAGAAGAAGATCAGTGGTTCAAGTATTTTACAACATTATACACGGAAATAACAACAAACCTGACAATAATTTCTTCTCGTAATAATACCAACCATTCCCCAGTAACTATAACAATGAAGAAGTAAAAAAGCAGTAAAAAACCGCAAATTATCTGTCCCGGACGAGCTAGCAAATGAGCTATTCAAATATGGCAACGAGAGTCTCATAGCACATGTACAACTACTATTTGAACAAATAATAGAAGAAAAAATCCCAATGCAGTGGAAAGAAAGCATTACAATAATCTATAAAAAAGGGAAACGGAACCAAACAGAAAATTACCGTGGAACCACATTGCTCAACTTAATCTTTAAGCTACTGACGAGTATCATCACAATAAGCTACAAGATATAATTGAGATAGCAGAAGAACAATAAGATTTTCGATGAAAAAGAAGCACTGTAGATGCAATATTTATCCTACACCAAATGCTAAGAAAAATCAATGGAGTTCAGCAATTCCAATGTACATATGCTTTGTAGACCTCACAAACGCTTTTGGCCGAGTAAGAGTCGAAGATATAGCTAATATACTGATCGAAAGAAATGTTCCACCAAAACTAATCAATCTGATATGAGACATCAATAGTGAAAACACAACTAAAATACAAACTTCCAAAGGCTTTACCAAATCAATATCAATTGGCGCGGGAATAAGATAAGGGGACCCACTCAGCCCGCAAATCTTTAATCTCGTAATGAACAAAATGATACAAGCAATACGACATAAAAAGTATACAGAATGGGCAATAAAAACACGAATATAATATGCTACGCACAAGGCGCTGTGCTAATAGCAAATAATGAAAATGATCTACAAAGACTACTCCACCAGTTCAATATGACTGCCAAACTATACAATACGGAAATATCCACAAATAAAACAAAGTCCATGGTAATATGCAAAACACCAATTCGATTCAAACTTGAAACCGAAGGAAAAATCATAGAAGAAGTTATGAACTTTAATTATGTAGGGACCGAAATTACAAGCTGTAGGGACTTGAACAAAGGAAACCAAAACCAAGCAATTAAGGCGACACAAACAGCAGGCTGTCTAAGAAACTCGGTATTGAGCAATAAATACATGAGTACGGAGAGCAAAACGAAGATATATAAAAGTATGAAAGTTCTACGAACTATAACAAATATATCGATTCAAGACCGACAAACCAATGTATCTACAAGAGAACGCTGCAATATCCAAGACGTAGTAAAATGGACAAAAGGAAGAAAGAAAGAATGGAACTACCATTAGACCGAATGCAAGATGATCCAATAGCGAAAATGGCAAAAACACAAAAACCAATTGGACAAAGACTACCAGAATGACCACCAAAGAGATGGGCCCAAATTTAGTTCTCGTCATCTACAAAATAGAGGCAGAAGAAACGGGAATATTACTATTACAAAGAAGAAGAAGAAAAATGGTTGATCAACTTATTCTCTAATGCTTCGAGAAATATTGGGGCTTTGCCAAGTTTAGTCTTTATCGACCAGTCCATACTGCCGACAAATCCTAAATAACGTAATGCTTGGTAGGCAAAAATGGGCAGCGGCTCTCTTGGAGTCCATTTTGTTTAATTTCGATTTCCTTTTTCATATTTTTTTTCTACTCTTTGCCGTCTTAGCTGATTTCTTTCCTCTTTCTGTGATAGGTGCCATAACTGGATAAAGAAGAATTTCACGTGGTAATCAAAATGAAATAAAAGAGAACTGGGTACGGATATTATGGAATACAACATTCCATACATCGCGCGTATATCATATTCCATACTACCTAAAATCCTTACTTTACAATTTTGAACACAGATATAAAAAGTTCAAATCTAATAATAAAATTATAGTATCCCAATACAGTACACTCTCTGGTCTACAACTCATCCACTTTTGGTTCTTACATGATAAAATAAGACTGTACATAAAATTATGCGGCTCACCGTTGAAACTTTCGTGTACTCAACAATAATTTCTTTTGAATTTTTAGGTTAGCTTGTTTTGACCAAGCTTTCTTGAAATATTTACCCATACAGATTGCTGCAGTACATCAAAATTTGGTGGTATTTACTAATTGTCACATATAGTACCATTATGGTATTCCGTTTAACACGTCTATTTCAAATTACCCGATTCTTCTCTGTTAATAACTGTATTTTACCAACGCTATAAAGACACACTACTATTAGTGTAAATAATAATTTCTTTGTTGGAAGCAATTAATGGGAGCAAGATCAGGAATAAATGGTAAAATTGTGTTAGGAAATACTGTGAGACTTAGACTAGATCCATAAAAATAAATATAGACATGAAGTAGAAATTGGAAAGAAATTAAACATCAGAATTGTAAATAAACATATGCATCTGCAGTCACTATTTCTAAAACTTGGTATGGAGTACAAACACGCAATAGCGTATTCTCCTAAAGAAAAACCCTTTTAAAACCTTAACTCCTCTTTGAAGATTACTTCATGAATTTCCATATTCATCGCTGTAATGCATTGGATAATAAATGAAATCCACAGCTTCAAATGAAAATGATGATCAAAGTTCCGAATATAAACCGAAAAGTTGGTCTATTAAATTTTTAATTAAGGGAAACCATTACGTGTTCCAAGAGGAAATTTTTTGTGTCATCTTTACCTCTACATTTTCGCGCAAAAATTAAAAAGTTAGATGTGCTTGTAAATCCAAAATTAATTAAAATTATACTTATCAGACAAGCTATAGCAGCGCGAAGAATGGTTCATTGCGTTTTATAAAAGTTTTAAGATTTTAAACTTCTAATCTTTATGATACGGCCCTGGCGTTTAATGTTATACCAAACATAGTCTTAAGTTAGAATAGACGCTGTAGGCAAACACGTATTTAATATAATCAGTTTTATGCAAGTTATCTGATGCCTTCCATAATATACTAACCCGAGGCCATTATAGTTAACGTTAAGTTTACGCTAAGCTGAAACCAACATGTGTAGGTTTACCTCTCTGATTAAAAACTGTAACACGGAAATCTTACGGTAAATCCACAAGCTCTTGAAATATAAGCTGTTGCAGATTTAACTTAATGAAAGTCCTGAAACTCTCCTCTCCTTACCCATTAATAAGCTACATTTAAAGTGAGACACAAACTGGAGGTAATAACTTTTAAAATTACATTTCTAAATCTTCTTATTTCCAAAACACTGTGTATAATTTCAACTTCTTTAAACTTTTTATTACGTTCCTGCCCAGCTCGTGCCTATAATAATTACTGGCTTCGGATTTCTTGATGAAAGGAGATTATATCGAAAGCCGAGTTCGGAAACAATTTTAAGAGGGTGCAGAAGGTTAACTTTGCAAGTCGCTTTTCACGATTCCCTCCAACACCTATACCGAGCACGAATGAAAGTAGGCACTTTCTTTATATATGAGGTTTTAAATAAAAATTATGCCCTTGGTATAATTTTGATGTAATCTTAGATTTGGTTTCTGAACGTAAGCGCAAAAATCAATGAATTCTTAATACAAATTTTACAAACCTGTAATTTAGACATTTCCTGGTATAGTTTGTCGAGCATATCTTTCTCAAACACGACACTACTAATCGGATTGCCAATATTAGATATAATCCTGGCTGAAACTACACGGCGTTACATTAAACCAGTGAGCGAAGTCGCCATATACGTTTCCTAATTCCACTAAACGAAATTCGGACTCCATTTCCAGATACCCTAGAGAACATCAATTTCCAGCAACGAATCATGTCTTATACGAGGTAAATCTGATTTATTACCGAATTTAATGGACGGTGCGAGTAAACCCACATTCGTCTTATCCTGAGTACATTGGAAATGTCTGTTTGAAAGACTTTGCATCCTCTCATACTGAACATTTATGGGTTTTCAAGCTCTAAAGACTAAACATTCAAGACTTAGAAGTTTCAAAACTTACATAAAATATAGGTGCAAGTTGTCGCTTTATTCGCGCATAGACTTACTACATAGGAGAAATATTGAAAATTAAATAACTGTTCGTCATTTTTGACTGACAAGTTTGTCACTCTCTTCTCTTCAGTTTTTATGCGGCTTTCGTGAGAAATGACGTAACAAATTTAATCTAATATCAAAGTGATATAGCTGTTTGGAAGTTCTGCAAATAACTTAAACTTTAAAACGGTTTTTATGAAGTTAAAACGTGTCTCAAAACATACTTTGAGTTCCAATAGATTTACAGTTTGATTATGAATAGCTTTATTGATGTCAAATTTTTAATTGCTTCTCAAAGATTTATTTTGTTTACCAAGATCATCACCAATTAATATATACCCAATTAAAATAGAAAAATACCCATTTAGAAAGAACGGTCATGGTAATAAAAAGTAACTTACTCTAAGCTTTATTTCCAGATTAAAGATGCTTTAAAATGCCAAAATTAGCGTGGATACAGCTTACAGCACCCTGTATACCTGTAACACCTCCCATGACGTGAGGTCACTACGTACTTCATGTACATGTCGGAGAGGTGAAAAGAAGTCAAAACTAAAGAGTGGTCATTTTCTCTAAATCGACTATTAAAGAAGTTATGGCCTGTTTTAGTTAAATACTGAAGCAGCCGAAACAATAAATGATGTTAAGTGCTATTTGATACAAACTGTCTACGTTACTATGGAAATAATATTATTTACTTGTATGTGAAACAGTAAAGCACCTTAAAGTTGATTTTTCTGTTTGCGCTTATTAACAGTGTTGACAATATTTACTTTTACAACGCGAAAGTACGCCGATATTCATTACATGTACGGTTTTTGTGATGGCAACTCAGTAGCAGTTGCTCGAGAATATGGGTTGAGATTCCCAAATCGGCGACCGACGAGTTTTTCAACGAGTGCACAACCACCTACGTGAACACGGAACTTTCCCCATACCGTCGACTGAGCATCCAATACAGCAAGTACTAGATAATGAGGACAACATACAGCGAGAAATTGATAATAATCCCAGCACTTCTTTTCGTCGTGTATCTGAATAAGTTAATGTACCACAAATGCGAGTTTGGAGAACATTAAATCGTCATGGTTTATATTCATTTCATATCCAGCCTGTTTAGCCCTCTTACCTACAGATTTCGCTAGTCGCTAGATCATTCAAAATTGAAACCTACCCAATAGAATTTTATTCACGGATGAGACAACATTTACAAGGAATCGAATAATGAACAGAAAGAACAGTCACACTTGGGATTTGGAGAATCCACACGAAAGCACAGTGTCAAATTATCAACATAGGTTTTAAGTGAATATCCGGTGTGGAATTATTGATAACATATTCACTGGTGGATTCGTTATTGAGAACCATTTAACCGCCGATAGGTATTTAAATTTTCTAAAAGATCATTTAGAAGGATTGTTAGATGATCCCTGTGGCAACCAGGCATGGTATGTGGTACCAGCCCGATGGTGCCCCTACGCACCTTGCGTTACGTGTAAGGCAATTTTTGAATCAACGGTTTGAAGGACGTTTAATTGGTAGTGGAGAACAGCAGCCCTGCCCCCAAGATCTCCGGACTTAACTTGTTTATATTATTATTTCTGGGGCCATATGAAAGATATGGTATACCAAACACTATCAGAGACTGTTGAATATCTTAGGAGACGCATTTTTGAGGCAGCAGAACTAATTCGGAACAACAATGATATGTTACGCAGGGCAACCAGATTTCCCTTAAGAAGAGCCAGAATGTGTCTCGAGAACAACGGTGGCCATTTTGAACAGTCTTTATAGTGAATTTGAACTAAAATAAAAATAAATATTGGCTTTTCTGAAATTGTAGTTATTTAATAAATAATAATTTAACACTCTGTATTTTGAAAACCTTTTATATATAATAATTTTATGTATAATAACCTTCAAGGTGTTTGCCAGTGCCAAACACCGTTTAAAATAAATAATCAGAAAACGTAGGGAACGTCACCCCTACAGAAAATCCCTGACATTCCAGGTTGCAGGTTTAGCTACGGGTCAGCACACCATGCTTGTGAAACAATTTAGTTCGCAAAGAGTCTTCATAGAAAGAACTTTGCAACCAAGGAATAGCGACTTGGTATAGACGAAATCCCTAAAATCGGTCTGGAATGTCAGAGCAATCTCAGACAAAAAAGTGGAACTACAAGCAGAACTAAAGAAGAAAAAATAGACCTAACCATCATCCCAAAAACAAGAAACAAGTTAAGAAGGATTCATGAGTGGGAGTAATATATACCTTGTTATAATATATCACTTAAATTTTAAGACAATTTCAGCCAAAATATCACATGTTTTATTATTAGTTATACATTATTATTACAACATTAAAAGAGCAATTTCACAAACATTTTAAAAATTTTTTTTCCTTCCCTTCGGTAACGTTTCGCTACATTAAATTAGCTTTTTCAAACCCAACCATAGTACAATTATTAATAATTTCTATCTTGTTAAAGAGTAATATCTTTTTATTACTTATATAAGCAGACTCAAACACTCATTGTTAAAAATTTTACTACTTATTTAATTTAACATTTAATTTTCATTTATAACCACCATGATGGCTGCACTTTATAACATGAGTGACAAAGACATTTATAATAAATAAATGTGACAAAGACATTTATAATAAATAAATGTCTTTGTCACTCATGTTATAAAGTGCAGCCATCATGGTGGTTATAAATGAAAATTAAATGTTAAATTAAATAAGTAGTAAAATTTTTAACAATGAGTGTTTGAGTCTGCTTATATAAGTAATAAAAAGATATTACTCTTTAACAAGATAGAAATTATTAATAATTGTACTATGGTTGGGTTTGAAAAAGCTAATTTAATGTAGCGAAACGTTACCGAAGGGAAGGAAAAAATTTTTAAAATGTTTGTGAAATTGCTCTTTTAATGTTGTAATAATAATGTATAACTAATAATAAAACATGTGATATGTTGGCTGAAATTGTCTTAAAATTTAATTGATATATTAAAAAAACTAACAGCCGTGAATTTTATGTAAATATGTTAATAATACCTTGTTATGTTCATTTTAAAATGTGCCGCTTTATATGAATTAATTTCTTAATTTGTTTGCCGTCTCGTAAGAATTAATAACGTTATTTTAATTGCAGTCTTATTTTGGGTTACCGTTTCGCTATTTTGTTTGTCTTTCTAAGTTTGAGTTATGTTGACAGTTCCCTTATTGTAGGCTCAAAATTGCAGACTCTTGTTTTTCTCGCGCGTGACCTCAAGCACTTCCAAGAACTCAAGTGTCCCTTATTCTAGAACATTTCATCACATGTCGAAATATGGTGCAACCTTTTTGGGGGAATGAGGGGTCGTGTTGCGTTTTTCAAGCAGTCTATTTTCAATCTCTGATGACTCCGGTTCTCCGAAAACTCCATCAATCGGGAATCGTAATTACCTTAAGTGCTGCAGGGGCGGCTTTTGGGTTTTTTTTTTCGAGGGGTATCCGTTATGTGTGTTTCGTCTCGCTATTTTACCAAGAGGTAATAAACAGACCATCGGCTACTGCCGGATTTAAAAGGAAGCACTGGATTCAACCCCGGTAAAGCCAATTCTTGGTGAATTGACCGATCGCCGTTGGGCGGATTAATTTCGAAGATCAGCACCCGTCCCTCTGCGGCTATTTTTTTATACCATCGTTCGAAGAGTTCTGTCTTTCGTTCAACGTTAACAGCCTGTTGAAATCAACTTATTTTCCTGCATCTGGAAATCGCCATTACATTGTGCCTACCTCGTTAAGCCATCCACCGGAATTCAAGGTAACAACCCAGTTTTGTGTTGTGATAAAGAAACCTTTTTTTCTCGCGTTAACTTGCAGACTTCAAATTTAACTTCATGCAATAAAGAAAAGCGACGTTCAGTCGTCATATGTGGTGTTAGTTGTTTATTATAAAACTACCAGATTAAATTCTGTGTTATTTTTGTGAACTTCAGCGTCGCTGGTGTACGTACATAGCTATATGAAAAACGTAAATCCCGTTGCACCAGTGGCGGCAAGTTTTTTTTTCTCAACGTTCAAAAATTAAAATTATGTAATCCAAACTTATCACTTATCACTTGTCATTTTATTGTATTGTCATGTTTAACCGTTTAATTATATGTGTGTTAAAAGTTTACTGCCTCTTATTGTGTCTTTTGTACTTGTTTGTGTAAGAATTTTGCAAGCTTTAAATATATAGGAGGAGGCACAATAAAGGTAAGTTCCATTCCCGGGAGCTGTTGGCTTCTCGGCCTTCCACGAGAACCTACAATCAGCTGGATTTGGAAGGTGGCGCCCACTTATTTTGACTCGCCCTGTAAACAACTAAAGATTTTCTTCCAAAAGTTTCACGAACTCCCCTATTCCTCTGAGCTAAGCTGTAGGCCGTTTTCCATCCATCTGGTTACGGGTCGTCGGAAAAGCTCGATTGGCCCGTAACAACCTATGTAATGAAGTACCATAGCAAAAATGAGCAAGCGTCAGAATAGCGATCCTAATAAAGAAAGATTTTAAGAACAGAATAGAATGTTATGAATTAAAGCACGAACGAATCATAACTATAATGGCGGAAGAAAAGCAAACTAATCAATCTCTGGAGTTCTATGACTAGATACAGCTCTCGATAAAACCAACAAAAAATATTACTTTGTTCAGGTTGGCAATACCAATACGCGGATAGGAAAAACACAAACAAAAAGCAATTAAGACTTTCTTTTGACACAATAACATACCGAAAATATACTTGGGGCAACAATTGAAGCCGCTCTATTATAGACTATGTTATGACAAAAAACGCTAAATACCGCCGTACAAAACACACGCATGTTTCGTGAAAGTGGTGTAAAGACATACCATTTCGTATTAATGTGAACCATCACACTACCAACTAAATGGAAGAAATCTAGAACAACTACGACATAGGCAAAGGAAATATTCAAAGTACATGTACTTCAGAAAGAAGGTATAAAGTATCTATACAAAACATGACTGGACACAATTAATTGCATTCGAAAGAACAAGGAAGAACATCAGCTTGTAAGGACAAGAAATCAAAACCGTCATAAATATAGCAGCCTTGGAAGCTTCAGCACTAGCCATAAAATACAGACATCGCAGACTAAAAATATGGAATGAAGATGCCGCACAAATAATAAATAAAAGTAAAAATCTGCATATCTACAATATTTGACATGATGATACACTTGGGCTTCAAGAGCGAACCTATAAAGCCAATAAATACTTAAACGCAGGCACCAAAGACCAACCGCAACTTAACCTAATTCCAGTTAACAACTAATTGGAATACCTACCTACTATGGAAAGATATGGACTGATCCACAGACACAGAAGATGGGGTAATAGCAGATATTTACAAGCATGTCTATCTGATAAATAATGAGGAGATGCTGGAAACTGTAAAAGGGTTTAAAAATAGAAAATTCCCAAGTTCTGATAACCTAAATATGGAATTTTCATAAACGCCTCTAACACGATTATCAAACTTTTTGAGCACATCTGCTTGAAGACCATGTCCCTGAAGATTGGGGAACAACCACGATAACCTGAATATTTAAGAAAGGTGGAAAGAATAAATGTGATAACTACGGGAGAATAAATGTACTAAATTCAGGTTATAAAATATTTGCAGAAATTGTGACAAGGCCAATCAATATCATTAGTGACACCTCCTTGTAGAAGCCCAACATGGATTCCGAAATGAACGTCGATGCTCAGATTGTACATTCTCCGTAGTTCAAATGATTGAGAATAGACGGGAATACAACCTAGCAACAGTAATAGCTTTGCTATATGAAGTTAAACCTTTCTATAAACTGAATACAAACAAACTATAAAAAATCATCACCCAAAGGCAATTTCCAAGAGTTAATTAGAATCGCTGGAAGTCTTATTTTCCTACTCTATAATAAACAACACAAATAGTAAAACTTTACTGTTTGCCTATGACCAAGTCGTAATTGCGGAATCGGAAGATGACCGAAACAGCCAAGACGAAATTTTTAAAACAATTGCGGGAAATACTTGTAGGGATTTCCAAAAATCTCTAATATACTAGGAGAGCTTGGAATAACAAATATTTTAGAAATAACAGACTTGTACAAGCAGAATTGACTGGGTCGCTTTCTTAATAGAAACATTGGTAAAGGGTTTTCCATTAAGAGATCCCATTTCAAATTATTTAAAAACAATATTTTTTATGAAATAGTTCCAAAACATTTATTTCAAACCAAAGTACAAACTCCGCGATTAGTTGTGGAAAATGAAATCTGGTAAATTGCCACGTCGACTTCTTCTGCAACTGGCTATTCTTTTGAGACAGTTTTGCATCACATTTTCGCACAGCTGTGGCTCTATTTGACCAATAACGGCTCGAATATTTTCTTTGAGCGCTTGAATTGTTTGTGGGCCATTAGCGTAGACTTTTTTCGTCACGTAGCCCCAAAGAAAAAGTCTGCTGGTGTGAGATCGCACGATCTGGATGGCCAGTTTATGTCTCCGTTCCGCGAAATAAGGTGCCCGGAAAATTTCTCCCTCAATAGTGCAACTGTTTTGTGGCTTGTGTGGCTCGTAGCACCATCCTGCTGGAAATAAAGATTTTCTACATCCATGTCGTCCAATCTAGGCCAAAGGAAGTCAGTTAGCATCCCACGGTAGCGTTCCGCATTGATTGTCACTGTAGCACCTTCTTCATTCTCGAAAAAATACGGTCCGATGAGACCGCCTGACCAAATACCGCACCAAACAGTAATTCGTTAGGGATAAAGATTTTCCTGGACTATTGTTTTAGGGTTTTCGGCGCCCCACATGCAGCATTTCTGTTTATTGACGAAACCCTGAAGATGGAAATGGGCTTCACCGCTAAAGATTATTTTTTTGAAAAAATCAATGTCACCTGCCTGCTTTTGCAACACCCAATCAACGAACGTTCAGCGTTGTGCATTGTCAGCCGGCTTTAATTCTTGGGTCAACTGCACTTTATAAGCATGCAGCTAAGATCGTTCTGCAAAATACCATCAAGGCTGGGCTTTGAAATGCCCAATTGCTGGGAACGTCTTGGAATAGACAAACCCGGGGTTTCAGCAACACTTTCAGCAACAGCGGTAATCTTCTCAGCTGACCTGGCGATGCGAGTACGAACTGGCAATTTTATATTAGTAACTTGTCCCTTTTGCTCAAATTTAGTGATAAGTTTCACAATGGCACGGCGAGAAGGAGATTCATACCGACTGAAAACAAGACGAACGCTGCGAACTGTCTGGGCGAAATTTGCACCATATTGATAATGAATTTTCACTATTTCTATACGTTATTGGAGCGTATATTTTCCATTTTCTCAAGGCCTTCCATACAACAGTTTAAAAATGCAAAGGAATTTAAAATGGGACCTCTTAATGGAAAACCCTTTAGAACTAGAAGGAGATAGACAGATCAGTTCAGATGAAAACGGAGCAGGCCTGGAAGGCGTAAATCTTGAAGAACATGATGATGATGACGATCAACTTTGTTTCAAGATCAAACGAACTTCTTGCAAAAAATTAAGAGAAATAATTGAAGCAGACTTTTTTATTATTATGTAGCACTAAAGGCCTAGAAGGCCCATAGCTTGTGTCACTGTCTTTTTCCACACTTTTGTGTCACTAATTTTCCCACGCCAATTCTTGATATTGCACTGTTCTATGTCTCCCATTACTTCTTTCTCCATCTTGTTCTCGGCCCTGATTTTCTTCTCCTTCCTCCTATATCACTTTCCATTGGCCTTTTCGGGATTATGCTGTTATTAATCCTTGTTATGTGTCCTAACAAACTCAGCCTTTGACCTTTCACCGTAACTATTATATCTATGTCGTTGTACAACTACTGTAGTTCATTGTTAGTTTTCTTTCCCAATTATCCTGGACTTTCTTGCCTCCTATACCTTTCTCAGCACTTTCATCTCCCATATTCCTAGCATTTTGCATTCTGTGCATTCTGTCGCTCCTAGTCCCCATACTTCACTTGCGTAAGTTGCGATTGGTCTTATTATAGTTTTCTAAATTTTTATTTTCAGCCCTCTTGATACATTTTTGTTGTATATGTAGCTATTTAATGACCGTATATATTGATTACCTGTCATGATTCTTCTCTGAATTTCTCTTCAGGTATCAGGTGTTCTATAGAACTCTGTACGTAGATACGTGAATCTGTCTACCTGTTCAAAGTTGTATATCCTTCCTTTATTCGTTGTTATGATTAGTCTATTTATACTGTTATACTCTTGCTCTGTCCATGTCATGTATTTGGGTTTCTTTTCGTTTATAATTAGTTCAATTGTCTGTGCTGCTTCCTCTAACCTCAGGGTTGTCGTTTTCAATTCTTCCTTGCTTCTCGTTAGTATCGCCAAGTCGTCCGCGAACGCCATGCATTTGTGTTCGTTATGGCACACTAATCCTAATCTATTTAGCTCTGCTTTTCGAATGACATATATTAATGCACAGTTGAACATTATTGAGGACAGCGTGTCGCCTTCTCTTAATCCTTCCTGTACCTCAAAATTCTCAGACACGTCATTTCCTATTCTTACCATATTCGTTGTATGTTCAAGGGTTAGCTTCATTCGTTTTATGAGTTTTCCGTTTATTCTTAGATTTTCCAATGCTCTGTATAGTAGTTTTCTATTTACTGAGTCAAATGTCGCTTTGAATTCTATAAATAATACAAATCTTTCCTTCTTATATTCGTAGCTTACGGCCTGTATTACTCTCAGTGCGAATAATTGGCCCACCACCATGTGCCCTCCCTAAATCCACACTAGTATTCGTCTAGTTAATTCTCGGCTTCCATTTTTAATTTGTACTTCAGGTGGGTTCAACCAGGATTTTATAAGGTAGATGTAGTAGAGCAATACCTCCGTAATTCGAACAGTCGCGAGTCGGCTTTATCTCCTTTCTCATACATCACCACCGTTGAGGCAGTTTTTTTTTAATCCATATTTCTCTCATCAGTTGCCAAACCTACCTCGCCAGCTGCTATCCACCATATTTATACAGTTCCACATGTAGTGTGTCCTTTCCAGGACTTCTGTTGTTTCTGAAGTTGCTTATTATTTCCTTGATTACTTCCAGGGATGGTGGTTCTTAATTGTCCTGATTGTGGTCCTCTCTACTTTCTTCTTCCTGGTTGTTCTCGTCCTTGCTGTTTGGTTTTACATTTAATGATTCATTAAAGTAATCCTTCCATAGTTCTAGCGTGTCTTTTGTCCTCTAACTAATTCTCCGTTCCTGTTCTTGAAGAATATTGGTTTTGATTGGTATCCCATTCCTTGTTTTTTCAGCTGTTGGTACAAGTTCCATATTTCGTTATTTCCATAGCTATTTTCTATGCTCTTCATTACTATTTCCTTGTGTTTTCTTTTTTCTTCCTTTTAGAGTTTTTTACACGTTTTTCTTTGTTTTTTGTAATCTTCTTTTGCCTGTTACGAGTTTGTTTTGAGCATTGCCATTCTTAGTATGCTCCTCTTATGTATTTCATTCTCGCATACAGCATCGAACCATTTTTTATTTATTTTTACGGTGTTCACTTTGTCAACACAGGCGCTCTGCTCCATTGCATTACCCAGGTCCATCCATAGTTGCTCTATGTCATCGGATGTTGTATTATTTCTAATCTATTACTAAAGTTTATCTGATATACCGTTCTATTTTTATTTTTTACCGTCGTGCATCATTCTGTTTGTGTCGTTTTTGCTTTCCCTCTGTTTCTTACTACCGGTATTTCTTATTTGATTTTATGCCGAGTAGGAAATGATTCGAGCCCACGTTTGGTCTTCTGAAGGTTCGTGTATCCATTATACATTTGTCCTCGTTCTGGTGCTCTCCAGGTGCCCTTATGTATTTCTTTTTTTAAGTAAGTGCTTTTTATTCTCATGTCTTTTTCTTTGGAAAAATCTATTAGTAAATGTCCATTTTCGTTGGTATTTTTATGTTTGCTGTACTTACCTATGGTAGGTCTGTAGCACTCTTATCTCCATATTTCCGTATTTGCATCTCCTAGTAAAATTTTAAAATCATAGGTATTTTTTCGTATTCTCCGTCTAGTCTGGTATAGAAATCTTCCTTCGCACCTATTTCTATTACCTAGGTTGGGTCATGTATATTTAGTAACGCTATTTCCTGATATTTTCCTTTCATTCTTAAATAGCACATTCTATTTGATATCAACTTAAATTCTGCTACTGCTGCTTTGTATTCTTTCTTTATAATAAAGCCTACCCCCAGCCTTCTCTCTTCTTCCCTGC
>JABXWE010009130.1:0-37956 GCA_014611495.1 Limonius californicus | reverse complement strand
CTCCTGGAGGTACACTTCCCAGGCTCCGTGGCAGAGATGGGCGATACCCCACCAGCAAGGGCTCCCCGCATTGGCATCAGTCAAATGGACTGGGAGATTGCCTCGAAAGTGGTTGATTCATACAAAAGTCCAGGGGAGGATGGCATTTTCCCGGCACTTCTACAGGAAGGGCTGTAGTAAGATCAGCAACAATATCCAGTAGAACTCGTATGATAAAGCTAAGCATAAGAGAAGTGATGAGTGTCTACGATACAATAACTGAATATACAGAGCAGAAGCAACTGATTTCGTATGGGAACATAAGACGAGTGAACAAGGAAAGGCTTCCGAAAGCTGTGATAGAATGGTTACTTCCAGAAAGAAGAAAACGTGGAAGACCACAAAGAACATGGGGAGAAAGCTTTAGAATAGCTATACTTTAGAGATGAAACTAACAACAAAGAAAAGGAAATGTTTGGAGACCGAAAGGCGACTTCAGACGCTGTGAAACTGACTAAGTAATATGTCTTTGAAGATCTAAATAGCGATGTTGTTGTTACCCTATAATTAAGTTAATCTCATATGCTACCTTAAAATGTAATTGATGTAAATAATCTTGACCGTCTCTCTCTGCCATGATTTGATCTTTCCGTCCATGTTTGTAGAGTGCAAGTATTTGTTAGAAGAAGTGAAACAACACAAAATTAAAAACTTGGGATTAAGTGAAACAAAGAAAAAAGGATCAGGAAATAAACAGTTAAGAGATAATTACAACCTATTCTATTCAGGAAGACAAAGGACAAAGAGCAAAGGAAGAGGTAGGCATAATAGTATCAGAGGAGCTAGATAAAAAAGTAAGCAAATTCGAAGCAGTAAATTCAAGAATAATGGACTAGAACAGAAGGTTCAGAAGAAGAGGAAGTATTAAATTTTTATACGGACCTACAAATTTTAATGGATAAAATTAGAGAAGAAAGTGACCAAATAATAATCATGGGAGATTGGAATGCGAGAATAGGAAACGATGTTAACAGGGGACTAGGTTGCATGGGAAAATATGGAGAAAAGATAGTCAATAGGAATGGACAGAAAATCAAAGAGTTCTGCCAAATAAACGATTTAAGGATAGGAAATAGTTACTGGGATCAACCAGTAACAGACAGATACACGTTCATAGCGGAAGAGAGAAATAGTAGACTACATAGTATATACACAGGAATTGAATGATAGAATACAACAAATTAAAACAGTACCATAAGCAGAATTGGGAATTCAACATAGACTAGTAATGGCAACAATAAAAGATACGAACATAATAATAGAAAAAAAATGAACGAATACAAATTCAGAGACTAAGAAACGAGAAAACAAGAATAAAATATCAAGAAGGAGGAGATACTAAACTATCTCAACAGGAGCAACTCAATAAAAATTGGACATTAGAAGAAAGATGGCAGACCTTTAGAGAAATAATTTATATAACAGCAAAAGAGACCTGTAAAACCAGAAAATACAACAGAAATCAAGGAAGGAAAACGGCATGGTGGAGTGACGAAATAAGACAAGCAGTAAATAACAATAAAATAGCATGGAACAGGCGTAGAGTGACAAAAGATGAACAAGATAGAGAAGACTACAGAAATAAGAGAAACGTAGTTAAGGAAGTAGTAAGAGAAGCTAAAAGGAAAAACATATGAAATAAATAATAGAAAATTCTGGAACACCATAAGAAAACACAAGGGAAGCAAAAAGAAAGGGATAAAAGACATAAGGAATGAGAATAACGAATTTAAATCGAAAGTAGGATATACTAGGAGTATGGGCAGAGCATTACTCAAAAAATTCGAAACAAAACAAAGAGACAGTGTGAGACGAAAACAATAGACAACGAGGAAGATGAAGAAATAATAGGAAGAGAAGAAATACTGGAAGATATAAATCAAGAAGAACTAGATGAAGCAGTGAAAATCATTAAACTAGGAAAAGCAAGCGGACAAGATAAGATTGACCCGGAGATGATAAAATATCTAGGAGAGAAAGGAAAAGAATGGCTCTTAAACATATTCAGGAAAGCGTGGCAGACAGAGGAAATCCCAGAAGAATGGCAAGAAAATATAATACTCCCAATACACAAGAAAGGAGAATTCGCAAATTGCGAGAACTATAGAGCTATATGTCTGTCAGCTACCAGCTTCAAACTTTATACGAGAATAATGGAAAAATCATTGATAATAAATTAGAAGATGAACAAGCAGCATATAGGACAGGAAGACGATCAAATGACAACATACACATACTGAGAAATTTAATAGAGAAGAAACAAGAAAAGGGAAAAGAACTATTCGTAACCTTCATAGACTTACGAGCTGCCTTTGACTCAATTCAGAGCAAAATAATTTGGGAGTGCCTAGATCAATTAGAGGTGCCAACGAAATTAATACGGGTTATAGAGAGTATATACAATAAAGTATATGGAGTGATCAAGATGAACGGGTAAGAACCAGAGAAATTTATAATGGACACGGGAATAAAACAAGGGGATAGTCTGAGCCCACTGCTACTTATAGTAGTAATGGATAGATTTTTAAAGAATACCAGAATAAGAACAAGACAGTGCCAGACAGTAATAGGATACAATTGATTACTACCAATAAAGATTGATTGTCTTATGTACGCGGATGATATAGTCTTAATATCAGATACCCACAGAAAAATGAAGCAACTGACGGAAATATGGACGGAAGAAATAGGAAAACTGAAAATGGAGGTGAACATCAATAAATGTAAAACAATGATAATTAATAATAAATCGGAAGAGGAAATAAGAGAAATTGATATTAAAGGGATTAATCTAGAAAAAGTGACAGCATACGAATACCTAGGCAGCGTAATATCGGAAGATGGGAAGATAGACCTAGATGTAGCCAACAGAACAAAAAAGAGCGTAAGGATCTATTACGCATTAACCAATACAATATTTGGAAAAAAAGAAATAGACACGGAAACGAAATTAAGGGTCTACAATGCAATAGTAGTACCAACGTTGACATACGCAAGCGAGTCATGGGCAATGCAAGACAAACATGAAGGAAAAAACATTGCAGCAGAAATGAAATACTTTAGAAAAATTACAGGGAAAACGAAGACGGACAGAGAGAGGAATGAACATATAAGACAAATAGTCCAGCAAGAAACAATTACAAAGAAGATTGAGAGGAAACAACTAATCTGGTAAGGTCATATACTAAGAATGGACCAAAACAGACTAGTTAAGAAGATAATGGAGACAGGCAGAATGGAGAAAAGAAGAACAGGAACACCAAACAATTAGACTGATTAATACCATGTACTTCTGCGGCTGTAAATACATGTTTTTAATAAGAACATATTAAAGGCCGTCAATAAATTCTGATTGAAAAAATAGGCACATGACAGTATTTTGAGTATTCTACAATAAAATTGAAGACACACACGATTAGTTAAATCACTTATGCTGTTAATAACAATAAAAAATCAATATCTTACAACAAATATTTTATTTATCAATCAAAGTGCAACAGCATTTATGGCGTGTTACATTAGACATACCGTTTAGACGTATTTATGTGAGTCGAGAACTGTTTGCAAAATCTCACGAGCTAATTTACTAATGTTGGCGTGCAGTTCCTTGTCGTTGTTGATAACATCATTCAATAGAACATTAAGAAAATCGCTGACTTGTTGACTGGCTTCTTCATTGTTGTATATTCCCTTGATGGATACCTAAAAATTATAGGTTAAGAATTTATGTCACTTAGCATTCATACCATTGCATCACTAACAATTGGTACACTTTCTACTCCTAATTCAGATTTAAACAGGAACAGATACAGAACACCCTGGTATTCGAATCTGGGACTCATTGGTTTTAAACTTTTGTCACTTTTGGCTGGCGTTCATATTAAACCACTGTTAAGAGGTTAGGCTACATAAATTTAATAATACTCACATTTGCATGACCAATAGAAGGCGTAAATTTCAAATACTTGATCTTCCTGGTCCAAAAGCCAAATTTTGCGACGATTTTAATTTTTACATTAGTGATCTCAAAACTGAAACAATACAGACGAAAATTTTTGTTTGGAATCAGAAAAGGTAATATTTACTTTGCACTTCCAAAGTATTCACCATCGACATTCCATTTCTTTACAAATCCAAAGATTCGTGGTGCTACTACAATAAGATCAAGACGGGTACCCATCAATGAAAGTTTAATATGTTTGGCAACAATATTGGAGAAACCTTCTGCATGTAGATTGTGAATTTCGCCGTGGTGTCTGTGGAGGAAAGTTGATTTAGACACGATATTGGACAATGTTATAGATTTAATTATAACATACCCAAAGAGGGCTTGTTCTTGACTCTCAACATCAAGGGGATCAAATTTTGCGAAGCCAGCAACAGCTGAGTTGATGGTGCGGTTAATCCAATCTTCAAATATGGCTACTTGATAGGGGTGGCCATCTAAATTTACTTCGAGAGCTATAAATATTCGATCAATATTTTTAAGTTAAATTACAAATGAAATAAAATTTGTTGTTTATGTGGAGTAACAAGTGGTAGGGAGTTCTAAGCCCATAAATAATGTTTTCAACGCAATTCTTTCTTAAGAATGATTCCCATCCCATCCAGGTTATTCTGACTCAGCACATTTCGTGCTATTCGCAGGTCTAACATGCCCCACCCTTGAAAAACCCCATACCCCAGACACCACACCCACACAGCAAACTCAAAAAAGAGTTCTAAAATTACTGACTAAGTAAATTCTTTATGACTTCGGAACTATCCTGCCTTTAACAAAAGATTATTTATTTCATGGAACAACCACAATCCAAAAACAAATGTATATTTTGGTGTATTCATTACAAAAATTTCATAAATAGAAAAGAGGGTTATTCATATTTTTAAAATCCCGCTATTAGTTTGTTATACGTAGGAAATAAACTTTGATGAAAGCTGAAAGAGAATACATAAACGTAATGTCTATTAGTGGGTATCTACTCGATATTATGTTAGTTTTATGACATAGTCAAATTAGAAAAATTTTCACTATTAACGAAGCTACGCGGTTTATCTTGTTATACAGGGTGTTAATGAATTGTAGGGACAAACTTCTAGGGCTTAAAGTATACATGAAAACAAACATTTTTTGTTAATAAATGTATGGTCAAAAGTGTTTCCTTTCAGGGTTAGAGCTTCTCAAACATTCTTTAAGAAGCGCCTAAATGTAGGCAACTCAATCTACTACCTACTATTTGTTACCATAACGGCGGAAATTAATACAGCATAAATAAAGCCCTCTTTCCCACTTTTCAAATTCAAATTAAATTTAAAATAAATTAATTGTTTCAAAACTAAGCAATAGAAAAAACAAAAATCAGTTAATCTTAATGAATTGTAGCGACAAACTTCTAGGGCTTGCAAAACACAACAAATCAAACAACTTTTGTTAATAAATGTATGGTCAAAAGTATTTCCTTTAGAAAATAGAGCCTCTTAAAGATTCTTTAAGAAGTACCTGAAAATAGACAAACCAAATTGCATTTTAAATTATTTTGTACAGGTCAAACGGAATTTTGAAAAACAAACGATCTAGACATACATGCATTCAAATAACCTCAATTTTGACACAAGTCTATATTTTGTGATGTTTTTTGACTTTTTTTTATTCGTTTCTTTCTGTACTTTTTATAATTCGTTTTTTTTTCCGTTCTGTGATTTTTTGATAATTATTTTCTTCGTTATTTTCGTTCTGTGTTTCGTATTTTTGTGTTATGGTGGGAGGAAGGTACATTCGTTGTCAACAGACACAACTGTGCAGCTACCAAAATAAGGCCAACGGTGGATTTTGAGGAAGAAGTTATGGAGAGAGTGGCTGAAAATCCTTCTACTAGTTCTAGAGCCATAGCTCATGAAATGGGAGTGAACCATGTTTTAGTATGGGAGGTACTACATGAGCAGCAGCTACATCCATACCACAGAAGGTACAAGCCATGGTTCAAGCAGATCTGTTTCGTGACGAGGCATCTTTTACGAAAGAAGGAATATTTAACAGTAGAAACAGCCACATTTGGGATGATGAAAATCCCTATGCTGTGGTTCAAAAAGGATACCAGCAAAGATTATCAGTGAATATTTGGGCCGGGATAGTTGGCGATAGACTCATTGGATCATATCTGCTACCACAAAGGTTACGATATTCCACATCAAATGTGGCTGCAGCACGATGGTGCACCTGCTCATTTTTCAGCGAAAGTTAGGAAATTTTCACATAACATTTTTCCCAACAGATGGATAGGTCGAGGAGGGCATGTGGCGTGGCCTCCACGTTCTCCTGATTTGACCCTACTAGATTTCCTTTGTGGGGTCATGTTAAAACGTCAGTGTATACTACTCCAGTTGAAACTGTTGAAGAACTTACTTACGGCGTATTCTTGCTGCATGAGAAGAAGTTCAACAGACTCTTGGTATATTTGGAGCGGTGCGCAGGAATTTACTTCGTAGATGTGCTTCGTGTGTAGAAGCTGGGAGGCCACATTTTGAACGTTTACTATAATTTTGTTAATTTTTGAATTAGTTATTGTAAATTTTTCAAATAGTTTACTTTTGCTATGACATTTTGGTTTTTTCTGTTGCTTAATTTTGAAACATTTTGATAATTAATTTTAAAATTAATTTGAATTTGAAAAATGCGAAAAAGGGCGCTTTATTTATCCTGTATTAATTTCCGTCGTTATGGAAATAAATAGTAGGTAGTAAATTGAGTTGCCTATATTTAGCCGCTTCTTAAAGAATTTTTGAGAAGCTCTATCCCTGAAAGGAAACACTTTTGACCATACATTTATTAACAAAAATGTTTATTTTCATGTATACTTTGAGTCCTAGAAGTTTTTCCCTGCAATTAATTAACACCCTGTATAATTTAACAAGGCTACCAATCACTAGTTTTCTAATGTCGCTATATTTTATAAGAATATTGCCAGTGGTCAGAAGAATCGTGATAGTGGTATCGCGATAGTTTATGAGTATCGATTATTGTATCGTTGTACATTTCAAAAAAAGTATCGAGTATCCGTATCGCGGTGCTTTTTTAATTATCGAGTATCGCGATTTGCGAAACTTTAGCGATATAATTTTACTGGAACAATCTAGAAAATAAAAATAAATATGTACTTCCAGTTTAAAACCTGTAAACCCTTTTAGATACTAGGTAGTAATGTATATATTGGGTAAAATATAAAACCCTGAGGCTGTATGTTAACCTTGTTATCCTTTCCACATTTAGAGGATTAAGAATAACAATACCCATTACTTTATCTTATTGCTAAGCCTCTTAAAATATTTCAATCGTTAACAAATGTTTTCTACGTTATGATAAATTTCTTTAATGTTAGACTTTGGCCCATCCCAAAGCGCAAAATTTAATGTTTAATTCCCCAACGGAAAAGTATCGCTAAAGGTATAGCGATACTTTTCAAGTATCGACTACGGGCATCGCAATATTTTCTGAAAAAAAAGTATCGATATCGTGATACTTTTTTTGATAAAGTATCGGTATCGTTGTCGGAATACTCAAGAAAAGTATCGTTTTGACTACTGCATATTTTGAATTTACCTATATTTTGAGGGAATTTTTGTATTGTTTGCAAAATGGAATAATGAATACATTTTTGCTTACCACTTGGACTGGCAAAGACGTCACCGAATACAGCAATAACACCTAGAAGTATAACTGCAGCTTTCATATTGAAACCGAAAAATTGTAAATCTTATTTTATTTTAAGAGCGCTTTAATCGAACTACGAAGGTAATCAATTTCACTAGCTGATATTTGCCTGTTGTAAGGTAATGATGGTCTGCGATATTGATGTCACCTTTTATATTAATAAATTTCATATCTAATTGATAATAATTGGCGCAAGTTAACGTAGTCAAAAGTGACGTTCGTGCAAAATTTATAGCTTCTTCGTGACACATGCAGTGTTTTGATAAGTTGGCACTTAAAATCACCATTATTTCATCGACTATTACCGGATATTGAAATTGGAAGAAAGAATGCTCAAAATAAAACTGTTTGCTTTAGTTTACGATAAATATTTTATTATAAACAAAGCCCGAAAAATTGCGTCAAACAGTACCCGTTAGACAAAAACCTTACCGACCGCTGTCAAAAGAAATACCTAAATTCCAGATACATAGTAACACGAATACAACGTTTAGTGATTATATGATTTATTATATTAAAATACATTTTTAGTTTTTATTACCTATATTGCCTTGTATGTGAGTTGATATACTTGAAAATTACCAATGGAAATTTCTGGTTGGAACCAATTAAGTGCCAGTCAATTAATAAAGGATCTAAAACCGTCCTACAAATTCAAAATGTATTGCACCCTTTTTCGTATACGAAATATAATATTGAATCACATTTTTCTATTAGACAAATATTAGCTGAAAAATTTAGTCTGCCATAACCGCATAAAGTAAGTACTGAGAACGGCAGCTTCTTAGCACGTTTAAAGAAAAACAGGAAGGGGTCGATTGAATCCGTAAAAATGAAAAAGGAAACTACACGGTAATCCTAACTGTAGCATTGATTCTGGAGTTCACACAAAATGCGATTTATCATGTCGAGAATACACGATAAGTAACACTAGATCAACTGAGCCACGCCCGAATTTTCTCTTATAAACTACACAATAGCATACTTGCAGAGTTAAATCCAGACTGCCCCGTGTAGGCCGACGGTTCCGAAAAGTAAAAGTTTACGAATTGAAGTACTGTGATACACTCGACGCGTATTTAAATAATTGTTTTAAATTTCAATATTTAAAGGCTTGGACAAATTAATGAATCTTACAAGAAAGGTGTTCGAGAATCGAATTGTTTGAGAACCAACAAAACTATTTTTCCCATAAGACATAATGTAAATTGGATTAATACGTTTCAGACTCTATCTGTAAATAAAAAATTAAAACTATACCTATAGTAGCTAATGGCTTACTGGAAAGAAGGGATGAAAATATGTTATTGTTTGAAAGGATAGTCCAATGAGGTTTCTTTTTCCAACGTTTTAACACTTGTCGGAAGTAAGGCATGTATGGTGATTGAAGATGTTTTTGACCCTGTTTGCTACTTCTTTGTTAGACTGATATTTTTCTAGAAAACTTTTTAATTATCTCCATTTTCGAATAATTTCCTGGGTGTTACGTTCGTCAACCGAGTAAAAATTTAAAACATGTTCGATAACCAAGTCTATGTTCGACAACCGTGACTTTATTTTCACTAAAAACTTGCTCAAGAACCGAATTGTTGGAAAACCGAACCGTTTGAGAACCGAACGTCCACGGTACTAATTTGGCATTGAATAGTCTGAAAACAAATCCGAAACGGCAATTCATATACAGGGAATTTTTCTTTTTAGTATACATTGCCTATGTATACTTAAAAAAAAAACGCGGCAATTTCGCCTATTGTGTAGGCAACCAACTATACAGACAACTAAAAAGCAGGAGCAAACGTCACCAGTTGTGAATTATTTGAGTATGAAGGTTATGTTGATACAGTGTTTATGTTAAATAAGTATTTCACCCTGTATATAGGACGCAAATGATGATACTTATTTGTAAATTACAAAAATCGACAGGATTATTGTTCGTGTAAGGTCCGTGAACATTCTATTTTCTTCGTACAACTAAAATGCATCCGCGCTAAGATAGTGTAGTGGTTATCGTCGCTGCCTTCCAAGCAGTTGATCCGAGTTCGAATCCCGGCCGTCACAGCTTTTTTTTAATTATAATTTTTATAAACATATTTAATTTCATTTCTTCGGTTAAAACGTGATTACTTTTAGTTCTTATTTTATGATTTAAATTTTCTAACAATTGTTTGTATGGTTCGAATACAAGGAATAGGTCTTTCTGGATATTTTACTGAAAATAAGTCTCTCACAGTTCTTGATCTGTTACCATTCTGATACCACATTAGAATTTGCACTTTTTCGTCTTTACTGTACAATGTACATGGTTGTATAAAAAACGCAAGAAGACACTAAATAAAGACTAATTCTATTTATTAACTTAAACTTAACTCCTTGTATTCCAATCATACAAACAATTGTTAGAAAATGTAAGTCAGAGGGATGCGTAATAAATTGCCATAAAATAAGAACTAAAAGTAATCACGTTTTAACCGAAGAAATGAAATTAAATATTTTATGCTACGTTGAAGAAATCATAATTAATAGTTTGCGATGGACGGGAATTGAACTCGGATTAACTGTTTGGAAGGCAGCTATGCTGACCATTACACCACTTTGCCGTTGATGTATTTGTGTCGTACAAATGAAGTTCAATGTTCATGGTCCTTACGGAAACATCAACTTGTCGATTTTTGTATTTAACAAAAAAGTCATCATTTGCGTCCTATATACAGGGTGAAATACTTATATAATATAAACACTGCATCAACATAACCTTCATACTCAAATAATTCACAACTACCGTGACTACCGTGCTTCTGTTTTTTAGTTGTCGGTATAGTTGGTTGCCTACACAATAGGCGTAATTGACGCGTTCTTTTTAAAAGTGTACATAGACAATGTATACTAAAAAGAAAAATTCCCTGAATGTCCGTCTTATAGCGTTCCCCTACGCCCTACGGTTCCCTTCTGCCATCTGTTACGATTGTTCCAATCATTGGGGGCTAAATTCCTTTGCGACATGGATTTGTGGATTCCACTTATCCAAGTCACCCTCGGCCTCCCCTTCTTTCTGCGCTCTCCTGGTTCCCATTGTAATACTTTTTTCGGAATTCTTTCGGCGTTCATTCTTTGAACATATCCATACCAACTAAGTTGTTTTTGTTGTATGCTTTTAATTATAGTTGTCTCTATGTCCATTATTTCCAGTACTTTTTCGTTTCTAACCCTGTCCCGTCGCGAAACACCTGCAGATCTTAGCCAGAAATCCATTTCTATTGCCTGTAGCTTTCCAGCTTGGCTCTGATTAATTTGCCATGTCTCACATCCGTAGAGTGTTATGCTTTAAATATTACATTGTATAGCTGCCTTTTTCTCTCTTTAGGGATTCTTCTGTTCCATAATACCGAGTTCAAGCAGCCTATCACCTTTTTCCCTTTAGATATTCGACTTTCAATTTCTTTTTCCGTTCTTCCCATGTTGGTTATTTTTGTTCCTAGGTATGTGTATTCCTCACAAGCTCTTATTATCTGTCCATCATTCAGTGTCAAGTTCTGTGGTGGTGTTCCAATGCAGAGATAGTTGGTCTTGTTTTAATTTACCTGTAGTCCCCAGTTCTTATATTCTTCTATTCATTTTCTGCTCATATATTCAAGGTCTTCCTTATCCTGTGCTATGACTATCTGATCATCTGCGAAATGTAGTGTAAATAATGTTGAGTCATCTGTGATAGGTACTCTCATTCCTTGACACTTATTTCTCCATTGTTGTAAGGCATGGTTCAAATATATATTGAAAAGTGTAGGCGATTGCGGGCAACCTTGTCTGAGACCTTTCGTCACTGAAAAGGGTCTTGACAATGTTTTTCCAATCTTTACTCTGGATGTAAAATCTTTGTATAGTTGTTTTATAGCCTGTATAACTGTACTATTTGTTGTGGTTTTTTCTAATATCTGCCATAGTTTCCGTATAGGTATATTATCATAGGCTTTTGTTAGGTCAAATAATAGTAAATGGAGGTCTCTTCCTGTTGCAAGTTTTTTTTCAATAACTTGTGCTATGCTGAAGATGTTTTCTAAACATGAACGTCCTGCCCTAAAACCATTTTGTTTTTCGATCTCGAATGAACCATATTCTTCCATAGTCCATAGTCTTCAAGGTGAAGGCGTAAGTAATGGATCAATCAAAGGGTACAGCACCTGAATGTTTTTCGCACCTTTTAATATCTGTTTATACAGTCTTGTACGATCTTAGAGCAGCTGATGTTCATTGCTGCTTTCTCCTATCCAATGCTTTTCAAAGTTTTCGTTTAGAAATGAAGTTACCGTCCTGCCAAAATGTGGTGGTGCTCCATCTTGTTGTATTCACATATTTGCTCTGATATTTAGAGCTACATCTTCTAACAACACTGGCAGCTGGTCTTGCAGAAAGCGGCGGTAATGTGCTGCATTCAAGAAAAACGGTGCTGGAAATGTAACTCGGTGGATGCATGTGGATTTTCTAGCTCCCAAACATGAGAATTTCTTGTGTTTGTTATTCCTTCTCGGTTGAACGAGACCTCATCCGTAAAAAGAATTACGCTAGTAGTGGGACTTTTTTCAATTCTATTGAGAATATTTTTCTCTAAATCAACGTTTCTCCTCAGTGGTCGTTCACGTTTTGATTGTGGTACTTTACCAGTTTCTCTAATAGTACGATGCATATTGCTGAAAACTCGGCTGTCTGGTAATCTGCGACCAGGAAATCGGCGACGATATTCTTGAACTGCTGCACGTGCATTTCCGTCGTAAAGCCCGTAAATGTAATGCATATCGGCATATTCTTCATTAGAAAACGTTGCCATACTTATTTTATGACAGATAATAAACACATTTGTTTTCAAAGCCCTCTAATGCATCTTTTGTTTATGATCTTCGATCGTAACGGTAACATTCAAATGTGAATAACTTTGTAATGATTAATTTTAGGCCATATGTTTATTGGAAGTTTTCGACTTATAAAGAGGCCAGGAACACGTACTGAAGCTATGTACATCCTATTGCGGGACACCCTGTATAAATTGCGGGCTGTAGTCCTATTTCACCAAGGTAAGCAACATATCTGTTTTCTTGTTATTTGTTGAATGAATGTTAATTTACATTTTTCAGTCTGAATGATTTATTCAAGATGTACATTCAAACTGACAACTGTAATTCAGCCTTAACTTAAACGGCCTACAGACGATACGATCGGTTGTACGATGCGTCGTACTACAAGTTGAAAATAAGTCGTATAGACAAGTCGTACGCTGTTATTGCCTATTAACGTAACAAACGTGTAGTACGACAGGTAGTACAACTGACCATTTAACTTCTCTTTTAAATAATAAATTTTATACACAGAAAAAGTAGTATCAGTCTACTGCTATGCCAGTAAAGAAGAATGGCAATTCTTGCAACAGTGCTGTTGCTAGATGATATTGAAGAAAAAAGAAAGAAAAGAAAAAAGTGGTGCAGAAGCTGGTTGTTAAAAACAAATATCTATTCACATATGAATTTACTACGTGAGTACCGTGAAAGTGAACCCGTTGATTTTAAAAATTATTTAAGAATGGATAATGAAACATTCAACGCTTTATTGAATTTAGTATGAAACAAAATTACGAAGTTAAATACGACAATGAGTTATTCAATAACTACGGAGGAAAAGTTAACCGTCACATTAAGATATTTGGCAACAGAAAACTCATATGAAGATCTTAAATTTAGTTCCGGCATTTCGCCTGTCTTTAAGCCAAATAATTCTTGAAACGTGTATGGCTATATACGAGATCTTACAAAAGGATTACTTACAGGTAAATAAAATAACGAAAAATATTTGATAGAAACTATTTATTTTTATAATAAACACCGAAATTTCACTAAAATAAAAAAAAGAAAATGAAAATCTATAAACAAACTGAAAAACTATAAGTAAAGAGACAACTAGTATTATAGCAATAAACGAAAAATCAGCGAAGCTGTACGTACTGAGACAAATCTGCTTACAATAAATTGTCATTCATAATATACGTGTTACTAGCTTCGGAATGTTGTACTTCATCAAAGAGCTGTTGAGAACGATAATTTTCTTCTGAAGGTTGTGTGTGCGGAGGTTGGAAATTGGTAGAATGCCTAGGTGGTTGTATCAAACGAAATGCATTGGTATTATAGTTAGAAAAACTATTTTCACTTGATGCTTTGTTTGGGAGGAAATATATTGAGTTATCTTCTGATAGTTTTCCCATACATAAAACATAACGTCCGACATCAATTTTTCAGCTATAAACTTTTGCTGTTCATCCATTCCTCTGAGCTGAAAAGCACATCGTTTCCCTATTACGACATATTCATCTTCCTCTGGACTGGCTAATGTTTTATGGGCTAAATCCAGTAACTTTGCTTTTTTTTCATCCCAAGAATGTTTTTTTGACTAGGTTCTTTTTAGCCGCGCTGAACTAGACTGTGTAGAAGTCGAAGCTTGGGATTCAGATGTGATAGCTTGTGGTGTAGGTATTCCAGAACAGCTAGCAGGCATTTCAGGCGAAAGCAATGGTGTTAAATGATCCTCCTCGTTCTCATAGCCCTCTGTAATAAAATTCTGAAACGCAAGGAAGTCTGTAGAATTTTGTATCAGACCTATATTTGTTTTCTAGATGCATGATTTTATAATTTTATAGGTACCTTCTACAGAGGAGCAATGGCAACATATTGCAAAAGGTTTCAAAGACCTATGGCAATTTGAAAACTGTGTAGGGGCGATAGACGGCAAGCATATCCTTATAAGAAAACCGGCAAATAGTGGATCATATTATTTCAACTACAAGGGTACATTCAGTGTAGTAGTGTTCGCCATAGTTAATGCAAATTATGAATTCATATATGTATATACGGGTACAAATGGCCGTGTATCTGATGGGGGAACATGGTGTGGAATCAGCATTTACAAGCGTCTAACGTCAAAGAAATTGGGAATACCAAATACTACTCAACTACCTGGCACCGATAAACTTGTGCCGTATGTCGTCATTGGTTGATGAAGCTTTTCCCTTGATGGAAAATCTAGGCAGCCTTTTTCACAAAAACATATAGCTCACGATTACCGATTGAGCAGAGCTCGAAGAATAGTGGAAAATGCCTTTGGAATACTAGCATCGCGATTTCGGATATTATTACAACCTATTGTTATTTCTGTAGAACAAATTGACATTGTAATACTAGCATGTTGTGCTTTACATAAGTTTTTAAGAAAATGTCGAAAGCAAATTACATAACATAATCATTTATAGATCATGAAGATCCCAATGGTTATACTGTAGTGCCGGAAGAATGGCGACAAATTGGAAGTATGCCGAATTTGGAAAGAATCAGGGTTACAAATGCGAGCATATCTGCTAAAAACGTGAGAGATATTTACAAACAATTCTACAATGGTCCTGGACAAATAGTATTTCAAGAACGAATAATACAATAACAATTTAGTAATAATAAAATGCAATGTAAAATAAATTAATGTTAAATAAAATATTGATAAATATGAAATTAATACTTACATCATTTATATGCTGCGTATCTTCTTTGTCACTTTCTTCATCATTTGATATCCCCTTTTTTCCGGTTTCACTTTGTGCTGTGAAAAGCAGAAGGTCGTAATACCATAAAGTCGGTTCGTAAACTTCATCGGATCCAGTACCGGTCCCCATAGAGTCATATACCTGAATTTAATAATAAATTAATTATTACTTAATGGATAATGGCAAGAGAAATCAAAAACAGTAAATAATAGATAATAGTCAATATTTAAATATTTCTACTTACTTTTTTCAGTTCACGTCTAAATGCTGTGCGCACATTATTAATTTTTTTCTTCAAAATACCCGTTGTTGTTTGTGGATTCATTTCTTGCAGTTTTTTTAAAAGAACTTCATAACTGACGTTTCGTTTTCCTTTATTTGCGTAATCTTTTGATTTCACATCCCACAAGCAACTATTTTGTCTGTATAATTCTATAAACTCTTCCCAAAAAGATTTCTGTTTCGAGTTCATGGCGAATTTAAACACAATCATTATTATTTAAAAAAACAAAGCAATTACTGCATCTGCCACTTATACTGGAGAGGTGTCAAATCGTACTAAATATCGTATCAACAAGTCGTAAGAACCTTTACATCACACAACAACCTGTCGTTCAATTTGGTGGTTGTACTATAGATTTTATGCAAGCTCCATACTGCCATCCGATACGGCGCGTCGTACTACAGGTTGTACTACAACGCTACTAACGAGGCAACCGCCGTTCAAACCGTCGCACCAAACGCGGTTGTACGACGGATTGTACAATAGATCGTATCGTCTGTAGGCCATTTTAGCCAATCGAACAGAGAAGAGACGTTCCACTACCTGGTTTACAATTGTCAAAGATGTTTGTCGACAACAGGGTCGACGGATTTACGTGCCTTCCGAAGTACGACCGATTGTATAATATGCAATATGCAATATTTGTCCACCCATATGTTGCTGCATGGCACAACATATGTTTTTAATAAAGCACACTTTATACGATCAAGAGAACGGCCGTGGGCGAAAGGCTAGCGCGTTAAACTTCTACGCTGAAGGTCCAGGGTTCAATTCCCAGTACCCGAACATCGGATTTTTAACAGCCGTTCTCCCTCGCAAGGTAATGGCAAACCAGCGAGGTAATCTGCCTACTAAATCTTCTCTGGAGTAGAAGTGTTTACACTTCCTGTGGTTCGGAGTCCACGTTAAGCTGTAGGTCCTCTACGTATATGGCACTCTAAACGCGCAACACAGGCATAGGAGAGAAGATCGCTACGTCTCGTAAGAGATAAAGCACTCTAAGAAGAAGATACAATTAAGTGAACCTACTCTAAATGAAACTGTTATATTATACTTAGAAAGGTAATCATTTTTCAGCAAATTCTTCACAGCTTTTTGAAAACGTAATTATTGTCAAGTTTGGGGATCAGAAGGCGACGACAGATGCTATTGTATTTTTAATAATATTAATATAATTTTAAAGATTGGACCACCGATATTGTTGTTACAACAACTTATACTTTAGTTGATACCATATGCTATCTAAAAATGTAATTGATGTAAATAATATTGATCGTTACTATGTGTCGTGATCCAATCTTTCCGTACATGTTTATAGAAGGCAAGTATTTCTTATGTTATTCAAACACTTAGACTGATTAATTAATACACATGCACTTCTACGGCTACAAATACATGCTTTTTAATATGGATATCTTGAAAGACGTTAATACATTCTGATTGAAAAAATAAGCACATGGCAGTATTTTAAAATACCCTAGAATAAAATTAAAAACACACTGAGCGATTAGTTAAAACAGTTATGCTTTTAATAACGATAAAAATCAATATTTTATAACAAATATTTTATTTCATAATTAAAGTAGAACAGTGATTTTTGTGTGTTACATTAGACATAGACATTAGACGTAAAGTGAGTCAAGAATTTTCTGCAAAACCTCGTGAGCTATTTTACTAATTCTGTCGTGCAATTCCTTGTCATTATTGATAACATCATTCAACAAAGTATTAAGAAAATCGTTGACTTGTTGACTGATTTCTTGATCGTTGTATATTCCCGTGATGGACACCTACAAATGTTATTTATGAATTTACATTTACATACAAAAACAAGAGGCACATTTTTCGACCCTTGTTCATATTTAAATAGGAACAGATACTAAAACCCTGGGAATCGAATTTGGTACTTCTTGGTTTTAAAGGTTTTCAATTTCGTCTGACATTCATATTAAATTACTTTCAGAAGGTTACAACTACATAAATTTACTAATACTCACATCTGCGTGACCAATAGAAGGGGTAACTTTCAAATCCTTGATATTCATGGTAATTGGGTTAATCTTGGCGACGACCGTAATTTCCACATCAGTGATCTCAACACTAAAACGATAGACACGTAATTTTCAATTTAGAATTATAAACAGCAAAATTTACTTTGCACTTCCATTTCCGTAAATGTGTTCACCATCGACTTTCCAGTTCTCAACGGATCCAACGATTCGGGGTGCTACTACTGTAAGATCAAGGGTCCAGGTAATTAGTCCAGAAAGCCTAATATTTGTAGCAACAATATTGGAGAAACCTTCTGCATGGAGATTGCGAATTTCCCCGTGGTGCCTGTGGTAGAATATTGATTAAGATACGATATTAGAAAATTAGATTTAATTATAACATACCCCAAGAGGTCTTGTTCTTGACTCTCTATGTCAACGGGATCAAATTGTGCCACAACAGCAACGACAGAGTTGATGGTGCTGTTGATCAAATCTTCAAATAGGCGTGCTTCATAGGCAGCAGCATCCAGATTTACCTCTCTGCCTGTGAATAACCGATCATTATTTTTTCTAACTCAAATTACAAATGACTTAAAAATACGTAGTGGTACCCGTTGGTAGTCCTAATACGATATATAATTTTTATATTTATATCATGAAAGATTTATATTCGTTTCGGTAATCAACAAATTCAAAGGGAGTTGAAATTGCTTAACTAGGTGAATTCTTTTTAAGGGGCCTCAGTGGAGTAGTGCGGAAACGCGCTGCCATCGAGGTCACAGGGAAATGTGGTCGATCGGCTGGAGCGTTTGAATCCCGAATAACCGATCATTATTTTTAACTCAAATTACAAATGACTTAAAAATACGTAGTGGTGTCAGTTGGTAGTCCTAATACGATATATAATTTTTGAAAATAGTTGTTAAATCCACTGTACTTTCTATATTTTCCGCGTAAGAAAATATTTATATCATGAAAGATTTACATTCGTTTTGGTAATCAACAAATTCAAAACGGAGTTGAAATTGCTTAACTAGATGAATTCTTTCTGACTTCAGAACTATCACAAAAATTCCATAAATTAAAAAGAGGGAACATTGTGACACGTCTATTTTCTATTTACTTACCAATTTACTACTTTAAAAATGAAAGCAGATATGTCTTTATATTGTTGTAAGTTAGGAATACAATTTAATGAAATGCTCCATTAATAAGTGTTACTCCATATTATGTTAGTTTTATGCTGTCAAATTTGAAAATTGCTTACTATTGACTAAGGCTACACGGTATATTTTCCATTGGCCTTATATATTGTAAGCATATCGCAAAATACTAATATTTTAGGGGTATTTAGGTATTGCTTACAAAATGAAAAGTAAATATATTTTTGCTTACCACTTGGACTGGCAAAAACGCTACCAAATACAGCAATTATGCCTACTAGTACAAATGCAGCTTTCATATTGAGGCTGAAAAATTAAAAAAATAATTTAATTTAAGAGCGTTTTAATCGAACTACAAAGGTAATCAATTTGACCAGCTGTTACATACCTGTTGTAAGTTAATGGTGGTATACGCTATTGGTGCCGCCTTTTATAATCATAAATTTCATATCTAATTGATAATAATTGGCGTAAGTTAACATAGTCAGAGAAAATGTATGTGCAAAATTTATAGCTTTTTCGTGATAAGCGCGTATAGTATTTTGATAAGTTGACACTCAAGATCAGTGCTACTTCATTAACAATCGCCGGATATGGAAATTGAAAAGCATCTTCAAATTACAGCTGTTTGCTTCAGTCTAATATCTCGAAACGACGCAATATTAAAGGTTTCGCCTGAAATGTGGAAAAACCGTCGAACACGCTAAAAAATTTATTCAAGAGTGGTGAGAACGTGAACGTATGACTGAAGAAATAAATTCAATTTAAATTACTTTGAATTTGGATTCAAGCTGCGATTATACTGATGATAGCGATGATTATTATACATAACGTTTACTAACCTGATTTGTTAAACATTTGTTGTTGAAATTAAAACTTATTATTCTTTGAAACACTTTTTTCTCTTGCCTATCACATAGTATAAAACAATTGTATGCTACTATTATTATTATTCGACATTACATGTTGTAAAGACCATAATTAATTATATACGAATTCGCAGCAAAATGCTAAGCAATGCTAAATTAGAGAAACAAATATTTCTTCTAAAATTCGGTTTTAAGTGTGTTTTCTAACAAAACGCGGCAAAACGTGCTGGAATTTACAAATGTTCTGGTGTTTCCCAAACACCCTAACAGCCAACTGTCTCGTATCTATGCATTACTTAAACACCAAGTAAATATGAACACTCTTTACGTTATGAGCTGAGGTATGCTATGACTAATCGGTTTGAGTGAAACAGAACCAGTAGTTGAATGTCGAAGAAATATATATGCTATAATTCGGTAGCTAGATGAACCTCTGAGACCGTATCACGTATACAACATTTTTTAATCGTATGGTTTATTATATTAATAATACACTTTTAATTTCTATTACTTGCACGATTTTTGTATGAGGCTATTGACTTGAAAAAAACAACTTATCGGTAGATATTTATGGGACGAACAAATCTATTGCCAATCCATTAATAGATATCCCCATGAATAGCCTAAACCGGCCTAGAAATTCAAAATCTATTCTTTATCTTACCCAAAAAATCATGACTTTCTTTTAAAGAACTAATAGCTGAAATTTAGCACGGGCGACTGATTATAAAAAACGGGTACATATAACCAACATGCATTAAATGTGTTTAACGTGTGATGCAAATATACGGGTGTAGAATCGCTGATAATAAATGGTACAATCAGTACGAACTTACACGTTTTGTAATAAACACAAAAATATTACTGTATGTATGTACGTCTTCTGCAAGTAGTTAAACAACAATTTAATTTTAGTAGAAAATAAATAGTTTGAAGTGTAAACATTGCATTGTTGTGCAATACAACTATAAATACAAAAATACAAGCACCCTGGTGAGTGTAGCAAATTTTTTTAATGCCTACTGACATTCAATCTAAGAATATGGAACTTATCCAGTTCGACATGTTCAATCACAACCTTGTTTCATGAAATAAATGACACTATGCAATATTTCCTAGATTTGTTTGACCTTGAATAGTCCGAAAACAAATCTCAAAGGCGAATTCACAAAGATATTAAGTATTATTGATTATAAAATTTAGAGTATAAGTAGTTTTATTTTATTTACAGTGGCTGTGTATCTGAACAGTCTTCAAGGTGAAATCATAAGTAATGGATCAATCAAAGTGTGGAGCACTTGAATGCTTTCAACACCTTTTGATATATGTTTATACCTTCTTATACGATTTTAAAATAGTAGATATTAATTTTTTCCTTGTTTGTTATCACATAAAACTAAAATAAACCTTACACTTTTATGCGCAAATTGTTTTTTAAACTGCTTGTGTGTAAATTACCGAAAAATCTACACAAGACGTAAAATGCTTAATAAACGTTAATGCTAAAATGTTGTACCATGCTTCCAGTGTTCTGAGGGGTGTCGGAAAAAATGTCCCGGAAAAAATACCCCGGAAAAAATACCCCCGGAAAAATACCCCCGGAAAAAATACCCCCTGGAAAAAATACCCCCTGGAAAAAATACCCCCGGAAAAAATACCCCGGAAAAAATACCCCCTCATACCTAATTAGCTACCTCTACGTCAAGGTCCCCAAATTTGTTCTAAATTTTTAATAATTTGAACCTGCAGGAACCCCAAAAAATGATTCAGAAAAACTGCTTGTCTGTGGATGGGTGCGTGCGGCTATAAATCTTACATTCCGAACTTGAACTATCAAAAAATATAATAAAATTCTAACAGCAGTAAAAATAATGTCCTTACCATTTCCTTCCTTGGCCTTGTCAAGGATTAGGATTAGTTTCCCCTAATTATACCAAATACCCAAGTACTTGCAAGCATAGCTATCAAGATATTTGTAAATACTTCCTACACTAATGACTTTTTGCAAAAACCTTGCGACAGGACCAAGATTCAACAACGACTTATTGGAAGGCTTCCACCAAAGAATAAACGGCCAGTCTATGAAGTACTGCAAATTCGTGAGGAGTATTCAACCGGCACCAGAGACTTAGAAAATTTTTTAACCGCAATAAGTCACAACATAAGAACTATAGAAACCGTAGAAGTGTAAGTGTGCGTCACTATTACTTCAGTATATAATTTGTAGTTTTCAAATGTACAAGTAAAATAATAAAATAATAACATGTTTAGAAGCTTTTTTGTCAAATCTTGTTGCTAGTGTAGGATTATGACAAGACAATATAAAATGAAAATACTAACAAGTATTTTGAACGGGGGTATTTTTTCCAGGGGTATTTTTTCCAGGGTTATTTTTTTCGGGGGTATTTTTTCCGGGGGTATTTTTTCCAGGGGGTATTTTTTCCGGGAGTATTTTTTCTGGGGTATTTTTTCCGGGTGTATTTTTTCCTAGATTCGTTCTGAGGGACCATGACAAAGATACATACATTTGGCAACACTGCACCAAAACAGGTGTTGTTACTATGCACGGTAAGTAACTACTTATAATAATATCCAACTTACAATAATTGTTCGAATTGAAAACCGTGTGCTTATAAACATAGTTCCAATTTTCGTAGAATCGTTTGCATTACTCGCTTCAGTATTTTTGGTATATGTATATGGTATATGGTTAATTCTGTTTTTAACTTCTAATCAGAGATAACACTAAATCAGATCAAGCAAATCGAATTAATTTGATTTTATAGTGTCAACATTTGACAATACCATGAGGGGACTGCTGACTGTTTTACAATGCTGCAAAATGTATGTATTTCTTATGAAAATAAGTTAATATATAAACGTTAAAAACAAACTTTTGAGACAAAAAAAACACATCCTCGAAAAGATAATATTCACAATTCTTCCTTTTCCTAAATTGCAGTTTTTTCTACCAGCAGATATCGATTAATATTACATATTAAAAGACCTGTTGTCCAACTTTGGAGACCTGGTGCAGACGCAGGAAGCATGGTACAACATTTTAGGATTAGCATTTTCGAGTTACGAAGAACATCGCCATGTGTGTAGCTTTTTTGTTAATTTATATACACCCTGTATAACTATATGCATCAATAGGCATAATATACAGGGTGAATCAGGAAAGAGCAATTTTTTCTTTAAATTACACCTTTACTCTTGATCATTGCTTGGAAGATTGATTTCTGGCTTGCCTCGGGTTTCAATAATCATTTGCTTAAAAGTGAGCCGAAAATATTCAAAAAATGCGAATGTGCTCGCTCAGTTTAAATTAGCTGTATTAACGGAAAATAAAGCAAAAGTAAAACTAATTATAGCCACATATGGGGAAAACAAGGTGTCCCGACGAAAACAAGGTTTCCCCTATATCATTACTATCCAAGATATGGAACTGATTCGTTTCCATAGACACACTATATGTATATATATATATACAGGGTGTATCAGAAATAGGTACTATGGTGCTAGGACCTAAGTAAAGGTCCGAACACCAAATATATTTGAATTAAAAGATAAAATTGGAGAGCACGATTTATTTGTGACTGTACAAGATTGTGGATTTCTGTAACTAAGTAAACAATAACAAAAACATATCCCACCTAAAACAAGGCAACCCGATAAATGTAGTACACGCGCACTACATTTACCCCCCCCCTTCCTCCAAAAAAAAAAAAGAAAGAAGCGCATGTTAAAGGGAAAACTTCCACAATCACGTGTTCGAAACAAAATTTTGACCCACATTATAGAGGTAATAAAAAATTTGGAACGATTGTGGTAGTTAAAAAACCCTTATGCGGAAAACATTTTTTAAATAATCCTTAAAAATAATAAATTGGCATTGAACAATAAAAAAAAACTTAAGGCTAATACAAGTGAGATAGAATAATACAAAAGATCCTTAAAGCTAAATTAAATTAAACTGGAACGGGAAAACAGGGTAGGACGGAGAAGTGAGTGAGGTCTGAAAACAGAAAAAAAGAAAAAAGTTTGTAAGCATAACAAAAAACTGCAAAAAAATAATGTTTATAAACATTAGAAAAAGGTGAATGTGAGGGTAATGTCACGAGTTCTTTAAAAAGTAGGCGGGTTTAAGCCTATCATTGATTGATTGTTCCCTTAAGAACAAGTCGTTCATGTGTAGACCCTCGGCGGATCGGTTGATATCATGAAGTAAATTTTGACAAGTTCCCGTAAATTGAAGCGAATGCAATAGCGTGGAAATCCTAATTAGTGGTGTCAAATCCGTTACATTTTAAAATCCGGATTTCGGATTTTAAATTATCCGGTATCCGAATAATCCGGAATCCGCCGGATTTTTACTATCCGGATAAAATCCGTCTTGCAAATCCGTTATCCGATAAACTCACTATCCAGATTCATCTGGAAAATCCGCTATCCGGATTTATCCGAAGAATCCGATATCCGGATATATTCGAAAAATTCGATATCCGGATTTACCCTAAATAATCCGCTCTCCGGATTTTTTTTCAAATCCGATATTCGGATTTAAGCGAAAATCCGTTTTCTGAATTTATCTGCTTGCGTTTATTTATTAAATTAAATTAAACATTTAAGTAAATCTACATAAATACAGTCTGCATTAATCTGGCATGTAGAATTTGTATGAATATGCAGTTAATTCAGATAAACATAGGAGAAAAATTGTAGATATATGCGTATTCCAGTAAAATCGCTGTCTATGTCTAAGTTCCTCATTTTAAACTTAATTATTCAAAATAATCGATAAATCTGTTGTAAATATATTATCTGGAAGTAGCCGTTATTTAAATTAAAAAAAAAATACATATTGGCAGCAACTATGAATCCAATATGTGCAAACTTAATTATTCAGTATTTTATTTGTTAGAATAGTAATGTGTTGTTCAATATGTTGTTCTGCGTCGCGTCGGCGCAAAATCTATAAAACGTATAATTTCAAGACAGACAAAAATGGGTGTACAAAGCCAGCGCGCTCCTGGCAAATGAGGCTATTACCCCCCCTTCCACTAAATAGTGATGGGTACGACGGAAATGTTAATAAAAGTACACATAAAACATTAAAAATTTATAAGAGAACTTATTAGTTATAAGAAATCCGGATCTCTGTAAGAAATCCGAAATCCGGATTTCCCTGAGAAATCCGAAATCCGGATCTCTGTGAGAAATCCGAATCTCTGTGAGAAATCCGAAATCCGGAACTAAACCTAAAATCCGAAATCCGAAATCCCGATAAATCCGAATACCGGATTTTTAGCTTTCACAAAATTTGGATCTTCGCATAAAAAAAATCCGGATATCCGAAAATCCGAATCCGGTTGCCGTCACTATCAAACTCTGGAAATGACATTTCAAAAATAATATAAGTTAAATAAAAAGAAGAAACTTATCTGTATGCAATATGCAGTATGAAACACAGCGAAGATAGCTTGGGCGACGATCAGACACAATGGAGCAACTTCTTGGCAGGTTCGTTGAACGTCGGAGAAGGGGGCAAACTTTCGAAGAACGCCGGGAAAAGGGGCAAACTTCTTTCGAAGAACGACGGGGTCACCAAATATGGTGCTAGGACCTAACTGAAGGTCCGAACATCAAATATATTTAAATTAAAAGATAAAATTAGAGAGCACGATTTATTTGTGACTGTACAAGATAGTGGATTTCTGTAACTAAGTAAACAATAACAAAAACATATCCAACCCAAAACAAGGCAAACCGATAAATGTAGTACACGCGCACTACAGTATAAATATTTAAATTAGTATTAGATTGGCTGAAGGAGAATTCAATTGTATTATTCATTTTTCAAAAATCATTAAGTTTATTTTTTTGAACTAAAAAATATAATAAAATAAAATTTTGATGATACATTGAAAATGCATTTAAGCTGTAGAAGGTTATTACCTAATTGTAAAGCAAATCCAAAGTGGCAAACACGTAAAAACTTGTCTGGCTTGTGATAAACTACAGAATTGGGAAAGGTCAAGGTTTAATTGAAGCAGTTGGACATTTTTGTAATCAGATGATGATGATGATGATGATGATAGAAGGCATTTAAGAATTTCATTTGCGGCTAAATTATATTTTTGCCTCAAAAGTGAAAAGTGGATCACAATAAATGTTCAAAATGACGACCACCACTGAGAACACAAGCATCTGCACGTCGAAGCATTGAATTACGTATCCTTGCGAAAACGGTAGGATCTTGTCCAATCCTATCGGCAGCGTCTTCAATGCGTACCTTTAATTCTCTAACTGTATTCACTGGCGTAGAATAAACTAACTGTTTCATGTATCCCACAAAAAGAAATCAACTATTTAAATCTGGCGAACGAGCTGGCCCGTTTCGTCCAATCCACCTTTCAGGATAGTTATTATTTAACCCTTCCCTTACATCCCTAGCATAATGAGGCGGAGCACCATCAAGCAAAATCCACATGTTACATCGTGTCTCTAAAGATACGTTTTCAAGCAATACTGGTAGGACTTCGTTGAGAAGGTGGAAATACAGAGCTCCATTTAAACGAGCAGGTAACATGTATGGCCCAATAAGGCGATCACCTACAATGCCTGCTCATACATTTAGGGAAAACCGTTGTTGGAAACTGTGTTTCACTATTTCGTGTGAATTCTCATCTGACCAAATGTGGGTATTATGGACATTAAACACCCCTTCTTGCGTAAATCCTGCCTCATCAGTAAATAACAAATTGAATAGGAAATTTGGTTGGTTGTTGCACTTTTGAAGAAGTCATTCACAAAAATCGTGCCTACGTACATAATCCGCTGGTTACAAACCTTGAAAGTCGTCGGCTCCGGTTGCCATAAGAACATTTTTGACAATCGTAAACCACATAATGGAAGTTATCTTCTCTGTTCGATCAGTTAGGTTAGCCTCCTGCCCGGCATACGTGGAAAGATGGCTCACAGGACTTGCTAATTGTAGGTAATTAACAGGTCGTTGGGCTATACACAGAAGAAGAACAAGAGGAGTTTATAACCTTATGCTGTATTAGCCTATACTTGAATGAATTTAAAAGCAAACTATTCTAAAATAAAGAGATTTTACATGTTTAAACAACATTGGAGTGATGCTGTGAGGTTTAGCATCAATTATCAATTCAAATCAGTATGGATATACGTTTCAAAATACTGCTGCAGCATCAATTCGTCAAACAAATAAATATAATTTTAAACTAGGTAAGAGACTCGAATGAAATAGAAAGTGTATATCAAAAATACAAATTTAATATGAACGGCACTTTAAAATTGTTCAGGGTATTAAGTATGTAAAAATAGATTCAGCAAAGAAATTAGTTATATGGAAGATATGATACGTAAATGAAATTATATTCCAAATTACGTCTTGGTAACAACAACAAGTCATGATAGCTTATAAATAAACAAGCTATAAAATTACTTTTTTGTATTTCTTTTCAATAGATTGAAGCTATTCTATTTAGTTAGTTTCCATATTTATTTACTATCTGACCAATTAAGGTTATTCTGATCAGCCTCGGGACTTTTAACATTATTATTAAATTGTTTTTGTCTGAAATGTTAGTTTCAAAAAAATATACTGATGTCAAATTGTACATCTTGCTGATAGAAAAATAAAAAGGAGACGTTTCCGAACTGAATAAACGGTAGAACGATACAATATGCTACTAGGCTACTACTATTCGCACTTCTATACAACATTATGGTGTCTTCTCATTCCCTGTCTCCATTAAACTCTATCCAAGGCATCGTATTTCCTTCTATTATCTATTACCTCCAACGCTTTACGAACTGCTCGTTCCACCATCTCCTACATCTAGTACATTTTCATTTCCTAGCTAGTGCCTATTTTTGGCCGAACCTTTACTTTCCGATTCCCATCGAGTGCCCGAACTATTTCAATTCCCGTTTTTCCTATACGTTTTATTAATGTTTCTTTGGGCTTTGATTCTTCCTCCTCTCTTTATTTGCTCAGCCTTTATTATTTCTTCTTTAACAATCCATCTAAATATTTTTACTTAAGCACTTGCGAGCCAGACACAAATTCAGTTTGATTCTTCCAATTTGTTTTTTATTTCTTTCCTTACATTTTTATCCCAACAAATCAAACTTAATTAATTAATAACCTTCCCGCTTGTTTCCATTTTGCTCTGATTCTCCATTCCCCTATTTAATCATGAGTTTACCTTTAAATACTTAAAATGGCCGACCTGTTTCAGGGTGTTATCATCTGTTATTACATCAGAAATTTACTGCTATCTACACTGCTTTGTTCATAGTAATAATTCGTGGCTTATTTTTATTAGTGGCAGTGCAAGATTTAAGATAAATATTATCAAGATTATCAACATACCACAAATTCTATTTCAAGCCATTCTATTGTTTTCCTATTAGTTGATTAGTTATTTTTTATATAACGTTTAGTTAACTTACAAAAAAAATTGGCTTATAATACTGTTAACACTAATTTTATCATAATTTTCTACGGTTCTCGTGAAAATAGATATTCAATAATACAAATACAAACAAAATAAACAATAAATAAATAACAACTACTACATATACTATACAAAAATAAAAAGTTCTCCATTGTTGTTTGTTTATTGTTTAATAATGTATTTATTTCTTGCTAATTAACTGCGTGTCCCTTTTATGCTACACACCGTACGGTCTTATGCTTTAAAGCGAATTGAGTACACTGTACTTCATCAGATGATTAAATCAACTTAATTTTACTGCTTGAAAAGTATCGAGTAATGGGTATCACTGGGAACTGCTTTTTACAAAATTTTTGATTATTTTCAAAAGAAAAATCGTTTGTCCCTGTCTACTGTAGTAAGTATTAAATGATTAAAAAAAGTAGTCTCGCTTAGAAGTTTGCCGTTTTTTTCGCTCCCAGTCCCCTTGCTGTAATCTCCTTTCTTCCATCGTTCCACGGTCTCCCATGTCAAAGCCAGCTGTTTTTTTTCCGGTTGGTTCCCATTGTAGCATTCTTCTGTGTCATCTGTTTTCTTGCATCCCGTATACATGGCCATACCATTGTAGAACTCTATTTTTCTGGGTTCTGCTGTCTGTTCTGGTAATACCTATACCATTCCATATCACTTCATTCCTTACTCTGTCTTCTCTGGTAAGCCCTCGGCTCCTTTTCATGAAGTTCAGTTCTACTGCTCTAAATCCATGGGTAGTTGTACTGATTAATGTCTACATTTCAGCACCGTAGCACAATATATTTTCTACTGTACTATGGTGTATTCTTTTCTTATTTTTCTATTTAATGATATTGTTTCATATCGAACCGTGTAGAGTTCTGGTTGCATGTTTTCCCATAGCTATTTGGTAGTTAATATCTTGTTCGCACGTTCCCTTTGGATTTGTAATTGTACCTAGATATTTAAAATAGTCACATTTGATTATCTTTTTATTTTAAATTGTCAAATTTGAAGATTCTCTACGTACACAAAAATGTTGTGTAAATTAATTTTTTTCCACAAATAAAATCAGGTGTAGGATCAATATTCTTGAAAACCAAAAGTAACATGATAGTCAAGAGCAATTTGAAAAAATTGTAAAACAGATCTTCATAGCTTATTTACGAAAATATCAATTTCGGGCACTCACTTCGAACCTTTAGTTAAACTTCATCATTGTTGAGAAATTTAGTTATACTTGTAGACCTTTTAATTAAATTATATAAATTTACCATAGCTTGTCATATACACAATAAAGTGAGTTTTCAAACAATAAGACTTACTAACACATGCAACGTACTTACATGTTTGATAATGTTTTTAATGTATTTTTGCGACTACAAAAACTGCTTGAAATACACAGTTTTGTAAATAAAATGAGCATACCGGTTTGACAATTTAATTCTAGGACTGGGATATTAAAAGAAAACGCTATTTAAATAATACAATAATTAGTACGAAAACAATTGATATTTATTCAAAGTAATCTATATTTTAATACACTTATTGCAACGTTCTTAAAGTTTTGAAACGGGCAAAGGCATCCGAAGGAACTAATTTTAATTCGACGGTTACATTCTCATTATTATCTTATACGTCCTGCAATCGTTTCCCTTTTAAAACAATTTCCACTTTAGGAAAGAAAAAAGTTTGCTAGTGCCAAGTCAGGTGAATAGGGTGGAGGATAGATCCCAACAAAGCCGAGTTTCATAAGAAATTACTTTTTAATTAGTGCAGAATAGGCAGGTTCATTGTAATGCAACAAGAAGCAGCTTCCCTTTTGTCGAAATTGCAGGTCGCTGTCGAGAAATGTGCTGCGGTAATCCCTTTATCACTTGAACGTAGAATGCACTATTTACGAAACGAAACATTTGGGGCCCTAGTAATGATTTTATAATCCGCGGCATGCCCTGTCGTTTCATCTCCGGATTGTACTAAAACACCTATAAGTTATCACGGGAAAACGCAAGTAAGAAAATTTTTTGGCTTATCATAAGATTGTGCCGGATGTACTTCACATAGATCTTCCTCTTTCCCATATTTTTATGTAAGATTTGCCAAATCACCTCCTTATTGATGTTCAACTCTTCTGCCTTCATTCGAAGTGTCAATTGACGATCTCTTACCACAACTTCACAAACTCTTGCCACAGAACCTCTATTGACATTTTCCGTAATTTACAGAAAAATGTTATGTTCACTCGTTGTTCCATGACGACTGACAAAAGGGTGTACTGTTTTACTTTTGGTTTCATTTCCCGTGATTCCAATGCTGCAGCGTCAATCGGGTAATTAAATTGCCCAACTTCATATAATGGGATGTTTATGTGCTTATTTTATTTTCAAACAGCTATGGTTGTGCCATTGGCATATCCACAGAAGAAGACGAAGTTATACCTTGTGTATGCCAAAATTCCCATTTGTACTTGTACTCTTGCATTATTTGAAAAATTACTAAATATATTTTCTAATACCCTCTCAAATTTAAAGAAAGAAAATTAAATTACATATTATAAACGCTTATAATATGCAGCCGATGTTATTGACTAGATATCGCAAGTATTTGCTCCTTCAGTAAGTGTATCAAACATCATAGATAAGATAAAGAATGAATAGAAATTAGAAGTGCTTTTCACCTGCACAAAACAACGGATGGCGCAGCTGGTGTCTGATAGTTATCTATCACTATGTTGTTTGTGCTTATAAAGATAGTGCACAGGTTGTTATAAATAAAAAAGGTGGTAAGTCGAAAATTTCCTGACTTTAAAGTGCATTTTCGAGGAATTGCATAAAACTTACGAGCCGTAGATAAAACTCCATCAACAATGGCAGGGATAGGAAGTTTGCTATTCGTGGGTCTTATAATAACAACAATTGGTTTGGTGAAATCACAAATAGCTTTTCAAAATGAGAGTTTACATGCAGCAGAAGAGACAAGTATGTACTAATATAAAAAGGTTTAACAGGAATAAGTTTTAAGATATAGACTTTACAACACTTTTGTGTATTTTTTATATCGTGTCTATCTTCATTTAAGTGCTGCTACATTGATTTATGGTTACAAAATACCCTTTTCATTTGTATTACGCATGAAGTGATTACAATTATGTTGAGAAACTATCAATTTATATAGAAATAAAAATAGTTTATCTTTTATTTTTCTAAAATAAGGAAAACATAGTTCCATATTTCTTGCACCTGCAAATTAAATGTGTTTGTAAATCAAAGGTGAGCCTCAACTTTTTCTACGGTATCTATGGAGTCAATTTTGCGATTTTAACAATGGGCAGTTCCACTGATATTTTCTAATATACATAATTTAATGCATAGTCGTACACAAAAGCTGACGGATTTAAACAATGTTTTGATCGGAAAAACTTTATTTCCTATCCGATGTTAAGTAACAACTTAGCGACGGTTGTAGGCTAGAGACCAGCGCGTTAAACTTCTACGCTGAAGGTCTGGGGCTCAATTCCTCGTACCGGAACATCAGATTTTTAACGGCTGTTCTCCCTTGTGGCAAAGCAGGTATTCTGCCTAGTAAAATCTTCTCTGCAGTAAAATTGTTGATACTTCCCGTGGTTCGAAGACCACATTAAGCTGCAGCTTCTCTATACATGTGGTACTTTAAAAACACAGGCATAGGAGAGGAGATCGCTACGTCTCGTAAGAGACAAAGCACTCAAAGTTGAGGTAACAACATTCTCTGCAGTCAATGTACACTTAAGTTCTTCTTAAAACTATAAACGTAAACAGTATGTCATATGATTCTTTACTAGAGTAGAAATAAATCTCTTTATTTCAACTGGAACATCTTATTTCGTAATTTTTTCCATTACAATGGATAGTTGTTGAAATTATGCTGACAATCGTCAAAATGTATTGATCAACCTTTAACCGTCTGAGATTGTGTGGCCATGAAATAGTAAAGTATCATACCGATTGAAAAAGTTATTTTGTTTTGAGTTGTAAAATATCCAGATCCAACCAAACAATCACGAACGGAACATACATTTCCTATAATATAGGTAATCATATTTCGTTATACCATAGGCTAATAAATACCTAGACGTCTGGCCAATGTATTCATTTTATGGGTTAGTGTGGGACCTGTATTTATTAGCCTATGGTTATACACATGCAGGGTATGGTATGTGAACCAAAATATGCTCAGTTTCACATGAAATGCAGCGTCCATTAAAAATAAAACTAAGTGTTTGAAAATTTGCTAAAATAATATTTTATTATTACGTATGAAATGATCACTATTTTCATTAAAAAAATCAACTAGTTGTGGCGTTCGTCTACTGTCTCCCATCAACTTGTTTATTAGAAACAAAACAATATCTAGTAAACATTAATTAGTTGTTTCGAGATTTTGTTACCATTTGTGACAGAATTCATGTTTTAAAACGCCTCCAGTAAGACAACAGAAATTTTAACCACATTTCCGATTTTGATAGAGGTCGAATTATCGGCATGAAAGATGCTGGACTTTCTCTTCATGAAATTGGTAGAAGGGTAAATCGGAACCACACTACAGTTGCACGAATATGGTCTGCTTGGTCAGAAGCGGGCATTCAGCGGCATCGTGCAGCTGGCTAACCTCCACGTAGCAGCAATGTTCGTGAAGATCGACTTCTTCGAAGAATGGATACACGACACCGTTTTCAAACAACAAGGTCTGTTGATGTACACTGAATGCGAGCTCTTCACCGCTGCGTGTCAGTGGCAATAATTTACAGATAAATCTCTTCTTTTGGACTGCGATCTTAAGGTCCATTCCAACGGCTCCCTTTAACGGCACATCACAAGGCTGTTAGGCTTGCTTGGTGTCAAGAGCGGCAGCATTGGAATCAGCAATGGAACGACTTTGTCTTCAGTGACGAATCAAGATTTTGTTTGCGGGCAAATGACGGCCGTAGGAAGGTACGTCGATATCGAGAAGAAAGACGAAATCTAGAGTTTGTGGAAAGACTCCATACAGCTTTAACACGTGGAGTTATGGTTTGGGGCGCGATTTGTTTCGGTAGAAGATCATCTTTTGTGTTCGTCCCAGGCACTTTAAATGTTCATCGCTATATTCATAATGTCCTGGAACCCGTGTTAGTACCATTCATGCAGACGTTGCCAAACGGTATTTTCCAACAGGATAACGCACGTCCACACACTGCAAACATTACCAGAACGTACCTCCAAAAAACATAATTGCAAATGTTGCCCTGGCCTGCACGATCACTGGACTTATCGCCGATCGAACATCATTGGGACATGATGGGCCGGCGATTAAGATTATTGCCAAGAGCTCCTAACAACTTAGATGAGCTGAGACACCAACTTGAGGTTACATGGAACGAGATACCCCAGAAGAACATGACCACTTGATAGAAAGCATGCCACGACGAGTAAATGCTTGCATTGCTGTTCATGGCGATGTTACACATTATTAATTTTGTTTTCGTTGTTGTTATTGTTTTCTTATAATTGTTAATCTTTCTTTATGAAAAGCTGACCATTTCATACGCAATAATGAAACATTATTTTAGCAAAGTTTCAAATCCGTAGCTTTATTTTTAATGGGTGGTGCAGTTTATATGAAACGAAGTGCAGTATTAAATAGAACTTTCTTTCGTGATGTTTAATATATAGTAGTATCAAAATTTCTTTCACTGGAGGCATTTGCTTTAATACACCACGCTGACTAGACAACTTGATGTATACATTTTATACCTTCTGGCAGGTATCGATAGGATATAGGATTGATAAAAGACATAGGTGGGTAGAATTAATGTTGGGGCTTGATTCTCTGGGCATTAGAAAGTCAGATAAAATCAAAGTTTTAATACCGATGATCATGTTCAAATAGTGAGAAATCTTATAGAAAAAAAACTAAAGAATACAATCTACTTTTGCTTGGCAGAGTTTAAAAAGGCCTTTCACTTTATCATTCATCACGCCATTCTAGCATTATTACAAAATAGCCGCAATTATCATGAATATACAAACTTAATAAAAAGTTTATATGAAAATGCAACTACGACGGTCAAACTACATGCTAACACAAATACAATAAAAATGGAGAGGATGTGAGTCAGGGAGCTACCATTTCAACAAAACTGTTTACATTGTGTATAGAAGACGACTTCGACAAATTACATCGAGACAATATAAGATGGCAACAAATTAAATCACCTGCGGTTTGCTGATTATATTGTACTACCTGATCTACCTTAGATATTGACCGACCTACGTAGAAAATCAGAGGAAATTGGTCTAAAAGATGAATAAAGAAAAAACAAAAATAATAAGCAAGGAAGAAATAGACCATAACCAATATATTAACATAAACGTCATCATAATAGAAGAAGGAAAAGTTATATCTATTTGGGTCAAAATATGTTTGAAAAGCAACAGCCAAAAGAAGAAATAAACAGACGAGTTAAACTAGAGTTGGTCGCATTTAATTCTTATCGAGGTATAGGTACTAAAAAGCAAAATATACCAGGAATAAAAAATACAACTATTCAACTAAATCATCCTTCTGATTTTAACCTACGCCACTGAAACTTGGGCATTGACTTGACTGAAGAAAAATCTTAAATTTCTAGTGACACAAAAAGCAATAAAAAGAGCGATGTTAAGCATAACATTAAGCATCGTAAGATATCGTAACGATACTATCAGTCAGAGTGGCAGGAGAATGCCTGCAGGGAGGAACATTAACTCCAATACTGTGAAACCTCGTCATAAACTGCTAGTGGACCTCAGCAACGAAGGATTCACATCCCTGGGTTACGCGGATGGTCTGATCATGCTAGTTGAAAGGACATTTCATAATAAAGTCAGGGACCAAATGCAAAAGGCCCTGAATGTAGTAAGTAGTTGGACAGAAGAAGAATGCCTTAACGTCAGTCTTCAATAAACCACCTAGTACCATGTACGCAAAGGTTGAATATAGAGGCGTTGAGACCTCTATACCTTGCTGATAAAGAAATCAATCTGTCGGGAACGGTAAAATATTTAAGAATCATCTTAGAGTCTAAACTTACCTGGCAGTTAGAAGGTTTTGTGACACATTATATGGTTTCAAACCTAGTATGGTGCACTGACACCAGAAGTGGTTAGACCCGCAGTTACTTATTCAGCCATGGTCTGGTGGCCCAAGATTAAGCGCGAAACCACCAAATAAAACTAGACACGATGCAAAGGCTTGCCAGGGACTCTATAGACTGCAGAACTCAGAGTACAATTTCCGTACAGGAACAGAGCATGCAAGTTTAATTGATAATATAGGGGGCTCCATACGTGATATAAGAACGGACCCTATTAAGACAAATCTCGTAGCTACAGTCTACGAAATTAAAATTCAGGTTCGTGCCGAGTGGGGACTACAAGGACAAGGAATTTCTCATGGCAGCCTTATCTGGCCAGCTCGAAAACCGTTAAGGGTGCCGATGCAGGTATGTAAGAGGTAAAACCATAACAAAAACTTAATTTTGCTCTTGGCAGGTACGCTTCGGTTTTCCAAACCGAAATATACACCATACTTCAGTGTGCGTGGGATAATAATAGAAAGTCCTATGTAGGTAGGTGGATCTTCTGTCTGGCAGTCAGGCAGCCCTGAAAGCTCTATCGAACCTAAAGGCCTCATCAAAACTGGTCTGGGAATGCTATGAGGAAGTCAATGTTCTGGCAGGGAAGAACATTGTGGCACTGCTGTGGGTCCCAGGTCATTGTGGCCGATGAACTCGTAACTATGTAAGCGCATGGATTTGCAGTCAACATAGAATCCATTTGGCCAACAGACCAGGATTAAACGCTTACAATGCATTTAGAAATGTATCTTGCTCAAAAATATCTGAAGAATTGCTTAAGCCAAGCTCGCTTAGAATCCGCACGGGCTTCCTTACAGAGGAACAGCTCAGCAGGGTAAAAAAATTTGATGGAGATCCCATATGTAGACTCTGTAATAAGGAATCAGAAACAGCAATGCACGTTCTGTGTACCACATACGGTGGAAGGCCCCGACGGGGGAAAGAAACTAACTAATGGATACGAGAAAAAATTAAGGTACATCACAAAATCGAGAAGATCTAAATGGGCGAGACATCCCACAGGACGTACGGGTGATAGATAGACAGAGGTGGTAATATAATGGAGAAAAAATGTCTTGTGGTTCTATAAACCTGTTCTAAACCTTACAATTCTTTAAGTCCATCCATAGTAGATAGCCATTGTTAATTGGTGTACATTTATTCTAATTTCCGATTAAATTAATTTGTAAAGTAATTATAACAGCCAGAAGCAATGAATAATTTCACGACAAAAACGCAGATTTACCTGTTACCAAATAAATAAGACAATGTCGGTAATGAAGATCGCGTTTTATCGGTCACAAGTAGTACTAACTGCAAATTTTAACAACACAGTTTTCTGTGGTTTTACTTCTTTTTTTTTTATTGCACCGTATATTTTTGCGATGTGGATGTGTTGTCTCAATTTGCTTTAGAAACATATTATAAGAATACGTTCATATGTGTTAATCAAAAACAGATCTGGTTTTTTCTTCTTTGAGTGCTTTGTCTCTTGCGAGACGTAGCGATCTTCTCTCCTACGCCTGTTTTGCGTGTTTTAAAGTACAACAGACATAGAGGACCTACAGCTTAATATGGGCTCCACACTACGTTAAGTATGAACTCTTCTACGTTAGAGAAGATTTACTAGACAGAATACATCGCTGATTTGCTATTGCCTTGCGAATGAAAATGGTCGTTAAATATCCCATGTTCCGGTACTGGGAATTGAACCTCAGACCTTCAGCATAGAAGTCTAACGCGCTGAGCTCTAGCCCACGACCGTCTCTTAAAATGATTACCAAGGATAATTCGCCAAATAATGTTTGCTTACGTGTACAAAGGCAAACACCCTACAGTTTCGACATCGAATATTATTTAGTTAAACATCCCCAAGAATGTCTGAAATGAAAACATTTTACTTTGAATGATGGTTAGAAGTTTATTTTTTTTAAAGCTCCTTTTATTTGCACAATCTGTCCGTTTTGCGGACTATCAGTACATTTTATGTACTTAACCTAAAACCTTACATCTAGACAATACATATCATGGAGAGTAATGCTCCAGTGAGCATTCTCTAAGAATCTAAATGAAATATGACTCAATTTTATTATATTTACGTGAAGCGGGTCATTAGGTCGCTTGGTTTAAATCTTTTCAGTCTTCTGTGTTCTTCTTCATCATTAAACAATATGGTTGCCAGTTCATTTGGGTGTGCTGTTATCTTGTCTTTGTATTTTAGGCTGTTGTTTGTTATTTCTTCCCGTACTGTTGTTATGCCTAGATCAGCATGTAAGAGCCTGTTTGGTACATACCATGGAGCATTGACTATCGCGCGGAGTACTTTATTTTGGAATCTCTGCAGTATTTCTATATTGGATGTACTTGCAGAACCCCATAATGGTATACCATAAGTCCAAATAGGTTTTGATATTGACTTATATAGTAAAAGTTTATTTTCAGTGGACAGTTCTGACTTTCTGCCAAATAGCCAATACATTTGGCTAAATTTTTTACCCAGTTGTTTTCTTTTGGCAAAAATGTGTTGGCGCCATGTCAGTCTCTTGTCCAAGTGAAGGCCTAAGTACTTAATTGAGTCGCTTTGCGGTATAGGTGTTCCATTTAACAATACTGGGGGGCAGTTTCCGCGCTTTAGAGCGAAGGTGGTGTGTACAGATTTAGTTTCGTTGGCCTTGATTCTCCAGCGTTGTAGCCATTCTTCGAAGAGGTTTAAATGCG
>JABXWE010009129.1:0-29108 GCA_014611495.1 Limonius californicus | reverse complement strand
TCTCTTAAGGTACGCTTTATAGCACCCGTGCCCGCTGAGAAATTGCGTTAAGTGATAGTCCATGTGACCATGCTTCCTCTCTATTCATCGCGGTATCTCTTGGATTAGCTTTTTAGTCCATGTAGCTTTCTCCGTGTTCTTAGACCAACTTTCCTGCCACTTGTTTATAACCCCGTTCCTGCTTTCGATCTTACTTGTCTTAACCTTTCCGGAGGCTCTTCTTTGCTCTGCCATCAGCTGTATGGGTATGACCGATGCTAAGACCTGTATGGCCTCCGTAGATATAGTTCGGTATCCGCACGTAATTTTGAGTGCAAGTCTTCTCTGCTGTTTTTCGAGCATATCTCTGTATTTTCTTTGTGTTATCGTCGTTTCCCATATTTGCACCCCATACAGTATGATGGAGTGAGCTACCGTGCTCGGAATCCTCCTCTTTGCTTCAGTCGGGCCCTTTATGCTGGGCATTAGCCTCGTGAGGGCTGTAATAGATTTTTCCGCTTTATCGGTAACCTTTCTGACGTGCTCCTTCATTTGCATATTGTGGTCGAACCACACTCCTAGGTATTTTAATGCTTTTTTTCTCGTAATTTCGGCTTCCCCTATTTTAAGTTTGATTTCGGTCAACCTTATTCCTCCGTACAGGATGACTACCTCGGTTTTCTCCGCGGCAATTTCGAGGCCCTTTTCTTCTATCCTTTTTTTGATTTTCGCGATGGCCGTGTTTGCTAATACTGTGATGTCCTCTTGGGTCTTGGCCGATACCACCACTGCCTTGTCATCTGCAAAGCACACCGTTTCCACTCCAATTGGCATGTCCATATCCAGAATATCATTATAATGATTCCATAGCACTGATCCTAGTATGGAACCTTGTGGGACTCCGCTTGTGATTTGGATTTCTTCGTTATCCCCTATTAAAAGTTTCTTGTTTTCCAGATATTTTGTTATTATCTTCTATAGTCTCCTGCTTATCTTCAGTTCTTCCATGGTTTTAACTATGCCCTTCCATGGCACCGTGTTGAAAGCATTTTTAATGTCGATGGTGATCAGGATGCAAAATTCTCTATTTTGTGTTGTTTTCTTTTTAACCTACCTAACCTAACCTAAGCTAACCAGTTTGAAATAATTGTTACATATGGTTTTTGTAAACTAATGGAGAAATTATTTTTGTATGTTGAACAAGGTTAGACGTTAGAGAAAAATTTGTGGTGCTTAGTATGAAAATTAGATGCTCAGTCAGTATTTTTGTTGCCCAGGTAAGTTAAATAGATGCTATATTTTGTTGGTCATTAATTTTTTTGTTGCTCATTTAAAAATTTCCCATAAATAACGCAGACACAAATTGTCCCTTGTTGCTTTCAGGAATGTATCTGCTTAAAAATTAAATTCAAAAAACGTTTAGCACACAGGAATATCTGAAATGTGAACTTTTTCTGTAGAACCAAACAGAACTACGTACTTTGTTTTTCTTTCTGAAATGGAAATTAAGACATTGTAGAAATTCTATTAAAATCTTTCGGTTAAATACTTTTCTTTTAAACCGTTAACACTTCGTCGACTACAAGCAGCGGCCTTAATAAAATGAAGTTCTGCAAAGTTACTGCACAAGGAAACAAAGGAAAAGTTTGAAGCTGAACTTTGCTAAGATCAGTTGATCAGAAGTTAGAGTACGTGAAACTAAATTTCCGCGTGTTGTATTCATTGTTTCAATTTTTCTAAGTATCCTCGACGTATTAATTCACATAACTTCAACTGATATGTAATTACACCGATCCAATGCGTTACACCGTTCCAATGCGTAGATAACTTATTTGCAGTTACGATAAATGTTTCTAAATTTATCAACCGGTTATTACACCTTTCTCCGCACAGCGTCTTCCATATTTTAATAACTTTATATTTACCTGATGTAAAGTAGGAAAGTGAACGGACAAGGTGGTAAAACAGCATATAAATTATGTGTTGTATGATGGAAAACAGTTAGCTTCCGTATAGGTAAACAGTTTACAGAAAATGTATTGGTTGTATTGGTGCAACTAACGCAAAAGCCACTTCTATTTACATTTGTTTATTAGCCGTGTAATTTATATAAACTACAGCCATGATTTCTGTTGAAGCTATTTTAAAATAAATGGTTTAACAAGCTTACAAATTTTAAATGGAAAAATAACTGCTTTCTGATTGGTCTAGAAAAAGCTGAACGCTTTCATTGGTTGCATAGTTATGACGTCACTTCTTGGCAATGCTGAAACGGTGTAATTGCAATAACGCGGTAAATTTAAATAGCTTTGCTTTACGATCCCTTCATAGCAGTTATATACAGTAAATTGGTTTAACAACTACATTATAACGGATGTGCAATAAGTTTTTAAGTCTAGGATTCTGTGGATTGTAAAGATTTGACAATCTCAACTTCATAATATAGGTATATTATTTATTTGACTTAACTCAAATTCAATTTAAACTAAAACAAATTAAATTTTGAATTATTTTACATTAAAATGTTTACTTAGGTATAAAAAGCATTTATAGTGAAGTCTTATTTTGGCAGTGACCAATTGAATGAAAACGGTAACTGGCATTATACCATCGATGCTGGTAAACAAGAATTTCGACAAAGATTTCCAAAATTCATGGTAAATAGTGATTTCTCCGCTGAAGTAAGAATAGTAGCGTGCTTGTATAAGAAACAGGTTCTGTAAATTCCTGACCAAGCACAAGAGGAACTATGGAATTGACAATGTTGTCGAACATGCAAGAAATATAGTCCACGAAGATCCGACAATTTCAATACGATCTCAACAACTAGATTTAAGCTCATACTCGTTTTTCACATTCAAATGCCTCATATAAACTTCATATTTGGCAGGAATTGTTATCCTCAGATAATTAAAAAAGAGTTACATATTGCCAGTGGTTTTCAAGAAAACTTTTTCACTGACGAGACTTGGTTTCACCTAACTGGGTGCATCAATTCTCAAAACATGCGTTTGTGGAGCAGTAAAAAATCGCATTGCTTCCGCGAAACTGGTTTACATTCTATAAAAATTATAGCACCCATAGCTATATCCATTATACTCTTTACAGAACACATTGTATAATTTGTAATAAAATTGTAGTAATAAAAGGAACAAACAAAGATAGTCTCCAGAAGGAGAATCATCGGTCCAATCGTTTTAACGGAAATTTAAACCGAGAAAACTATTGCAAATATTCTTGAACCATTTGTAAACCAATTGCATGATGACTAACATCATAATGCTTATTTCCAGCAAAATTCTGCCACAGCACATGTTACATAAGCTACTCTGGAATATCTGCGTCAATTTTTCGATACTTACTTATTTTCCGTGTCCGGATCACCAAATCAAATAGAGTATTTCTAAAATAGTATCTTCCATTGTGCATGAACCTTCTATGTGTGGGCATGAAAACAAATGTTGTTGATCTGGGGTAGTACCACATTCACAGATATCGTCTTCTCTGTAACCCCATCTTTTCAGATTACTTTTGCAGCATGCCACGTTCGTCCTCAATCTATTAAGGGTTTTCCACGTTGGATAGTCCAGGTGGCTACCAGCAGCCAGCTCCTCCTTTCCTCGTGTCCATATAGGGGATGCCTGTGGTCGGTAGTTTGCTTTTTCCTTTTTACTTTCTACTGCTTTCGAGGCAATACATCTCCTGATGGCGGGTGGAACAATACCACCTATAGGGTAGATTTTTTCGATCGATGTCGGCTTTAGACATCCTGATATTATGCGAATCGTCTCGTTAAGTGCGACGCCAACGTGCGTGGTATGAGGACTGAGCCCATATCGGTGCGGCATATTCTGCAGCGGAGAAACACAGTGCCATCGCCGAAATTCGAAGTGTGTGGCGTTGTGCTCCCCATTTAGTGTTGGTGAGTTTTCGGATTATGTTATTTCTAGCGCATACCTTTCCTTTGGTCTCTTGGCAGTGTTTCCGAAATGACAGTGTTCGGTCTAATCGGATTCCGATATATTTAGACGAGTCATTGTGTCCTAAGTCTTGCCCGTGCCACACTATCCTTAGCTTTCTTCTTGCTTCTTTGTTTTTGAGATGGAAGGCGCAAAACTTGGGTCTTAGTGGGGTTAGGTTTGAGGTGATTGTTCTTATAGTACGTTGCTAAACCATCAAAGGCTAGTGTTAGCTTTCCTCTACCTTTGCAAATTTCGTTCCTTGGGTTGCTACTGCTGTGTCGTCAGCATAGATGAATTGCCTTGTCAGGTGGTTTATGGATTGGCCGTTGGTGTATACAATACATTAAAGATGATTGGTGCCAGTACGCTACCCTGTGGCAGACCAATGTTCTCATTTTTCCAGCGGTTCTTTTTAGACTGAAGTGTAACATAGAAACGTTTATTTCTGAAAAAGTATTCGACTAGCTTGGTTAACTGGAAGTCCTGCGTGGTGTCTTAGAGCTTCCCTAGCAGTCTCTGGTGGTTTACTGAGTCATAGGGTGCAGTCAGATCCATAAAAGCGACTCCCGCTAGTTGTTTGCGCTCAAAGCCATCCTCAATATACTATATGAGGTTGAGTGTTTGGCTGCAGCAAGATTTACCAGGCCTAAATCACTCTGGCTTTCCCCCATGCTCTCGGTATTTGCATTGTGGATATGCAGCTGTTTAACAAGCCTGCGAGCCACGCCACAGTAAGTGGTTTAATGTTGAAAGGAGCGCTGAGAGCATCATTCTCATTATCGATAGAGCTCTGGATTGTTAACCTATTCACCTTACTGGAAGTTTTCCCATTCAGTAGAAGGCGATGTGCTATTTGGCCGTAAACCCCGGTTAGGTCGGGCATTGCGGCACTGGGATAATTGCTGAGGTTTTTATCAGCTTCCAGGCGCATCTACTGTTGTGCTTTATGTCTAGATCTTCGACAAGACTACACCACCTTGCGGGTCTAGTTAAGGATATCGCTTGCAAGACCTCTTCTCTTTGCTTGGATAGTTTCTTCAGATAATGGGTCATCCTGATAGAGGATTTCATATCTTTTGAGTATGGATTTAGATTCCCTGTCAAGCCCTGCAATATACTCTGTTCTGCAACCCCTCGGTATATGGTTCCTGGATATTTTCTTCACGAGTGCGACAAAGTCATCATATGATTTACGGTTTGGTTCCAAGTGTGATACTTCCCTATCTAATTCTTCAACATATTTATCCCAATTGGCCTTTTTGAAAATGAACCAACCTTCTTCTAAATGGTACAGTTTAGGGTTTAATTGCCGTTGTGATGGTGTAGATGATTGGTCTATGTTGGGTTCGTTGCAATGGAAGTTTCACATTCTTTGTAGCTTGGTGGCAAAGCCTATCACTAACAAAGATATTGTCTGAGTTGTAACCTCTTCTCCAACTTCCGCTGTTGAAGGAAGCAGGTAATTTCGGGTCATGTATAAGCTTTAGGTTCATCCTTTCTGCCCAGTTTTCGGTGATAGACTAATTAGTAGAGATTAATTTCCTCCAAGATTGTGTAATTTGACGCCCTTAGACTATTATGGGTTCCCATATCAAAAAAATACAATTGTTAAAACTCCATTGTCCACCATAGGGCATAGACGACTCACGCCACAACCTTACCAGACCATGTTAACTAATTTACGCAAATATCTTGATACATGTTTTCGAAATCATGAAAGGCCGGATCAGTTTATCTTTAAATGTTGCACGTCAACATTTTCAGCATCACTTGTATTAACTTTAATGAAAGACTGTATCCTTGTATGTTTAATGTCTTTATATTAATTATTTTTTGATTTATCACTATATTATTACATTTTAAACATAAATGTCAATCTTCTTGGAAAGGTGTCGCTTTGAATGAAGTTTTATTTAAGGTTAAATTGCATAAAGCCAGTACAGTCAGGCGATTTTTAATCCTTAGCCGCCCAGAACTTAAAGAATTATGAAACACACGTTATAAAAGGATTGGAAAAATCATCATGAAGCAGAATATATGACAACAGCACAAAAAGCATTGATAAATATAGTAATTGAAGATGAAAGACAAGTAACAGGAACAGACAAATGTATACGCCTGGGATTATAGTTTCGAAGAACGGTACAACGGAAGAAGATATCTAGAGCAGATTAGGATAGATATGAAACATTATCAAACAATTAAACCTAGTTCTATAGGATAGACATATTACAGAAAACATAAAAGCGAGAACCTATAATACTTTGGCACGTTGCATAATGACCAATGGAGCAGAAATGTGGGCGTTTAACAAAAGAAACACAAGTAAAGTTTAATGCAACAGAAGTAGATCTCTGGAACGGGAAGCAATAAAATTACGCAGATTGTTATGTTCGTTTGAATTTGCTGCTTCTTACGGATTAAAGTCTTATTTTATTAGCCGCTCCGTAGCCGATTACTATCTTAATATTTCCCGAATACAGTCTAGTGCACCTTTTTTTGTTATCCTAGAGAAATGCCGACTAATATTTTGCCTACGCGCTTGACCGTGAACGTTTGCTGGAAATTTCCTGCTCTTGAGGAAGCCCTTCGTGTTAATCTGTTCTAGAATGGGCAACATATTTCGCAATATGGTGATATTCCAGCTGCTGGATACTTTCATTCGTTTTTCTCGGGAGTCGATTTAAGATCTCCGTTCGACCCGGTTGCTTGTTAACACATCATCGCCGAAAACAAGTACTGCAGGGGCGGCTTGGGTTTTCGATGAGTGTCCATTGCGTAAATTTTCGTATCGCTGATATCGCCGCGGGTGAACAGAACCATCGACAAGTGTCGGTTTTAAAGAATCACGCTGGATTTTAACCCTTGGAAGACAATTCATAGGGAGTTTGCTGATCGCCTTTGGCGGATTAATATCGAACCCCTTTCATGTCCCTCTGGATGTGCTGCTGCTGCGACAAACGCGTTGGAAGTTTGTGCGGCAAAATAATTTCGTTCCTGACAGCAAGAACGACCGAAATTTCTGGTGTAATCGTGATCCAGCCTTCAGGAGCGTGCCTGCGATTTTTGTCTGCCTCTTCAGGACCTAAGAACACCCCAAATCGTGCCTTTCTCTACTCTCTATTTGAAGAAAACTAAGGTAAAAATTGTTATTGTGTTATTGTGAAAACTTGTTTCGAGATTCATTTAACTGGTTTAAGGTGCTGAACTTTTTTGACCAATTGCTATTAGTTATTACTCGTAAGGTTTAATTAATTTCTGTGAACTCAAACATTGCTGGCTGTGTAGATCTGTACATTAAAGTAAATATCGCAAGCCAGAGGTGGCGAGCCTTTTGTTTGAATGTTCCAACTACCTTAGTGTTAAACCACAATTATTACCGTTTTGGTTGTGTTTCCTTGTACTATATGTGTTAAACAATTTCAAACAATAGAATTATATGTGTCTTAAAATTCACCATATCTTTTATTTCTGTGTATTGTATTGTGCATGAGCTTTGTAAGATTTATATAAAGAGGAGGCAGAATAAAGGTGAGTTCAATTTCCGTAAGCTGCTGGCTTCTCGGCCTTCCAGGAGAACCTGCAATCAGCTGTGATTTAGAAAGTGGCGCCCACTAATTTTCACTTACTGTGAACTACGTTCGAGTTCCTTCCCTTAAGCGTCTGTCGTGAACCACCCCTACTCCTCTGCGCTAACCGAAGGCATCTTTCCTGTTGCGGGTCGACGAAAAAGCTTGTTTGGCCCGTAACAAGATGAACCGGATAACAAATGAAAAAGCCAAATGACGAATGGCAGTATGGAAAAACACATTAAACTATATCGAAGAGAAACGACTACCATGGTATGGAGACATGAGAAGAACAGACCCAAACCGTTGGATAGGGACAGTAACAGAGTGGAGCGCCACGGAAAGAAGAAGAAGAAGAGGTAGGCCCAAAAGATCGCGGAGAGGTGAAGTGGATGAGGTGATGGAAAGGAGAGGCAGTGACTAAAAAAAGAAAGGCAGCTGTAAAACACCTTGAACTGTACTACATCATCTAAAATCATAAATGGTGCTAAACATATTTTACTGACAAAATTAATATTTGAACGACTTTGTTACTTAGTAATGTTATGAGCTTTTCTTATATGAGTGCTTTGTCCCTTACGAGACGTAGCGATTTTCTTTCCTACATTTTAAAGTACCACAGACGTAGAGGAATTACAACTTAAAGTGGGCCCCAAACCACGGGAAGTATAACCACTTCTACTAACTACTGAGAAGATTCACTAGGCAGTATATGTCACTGGTTTGTCATTACCTTGCGAGGGTAAGCGGCCTTTAAAAACCGGAGTTCCGGTGTTGGGAATTGAACTCAGAATTTTCGGCGTAGAAGTTTAACGCGCTGACATTCACTCCACGACCGCCTCAACCAATTGATGAGCGAAAATGCTTAAGAAAAATTAATTTGAACATTACCACAGATTAAGTGTACCTAGCAAAAAAACTGAATCTCGCTTAGTATTCATCACGACTATTACACGAGGAAAATTTTATTTTAAATTAAAGTTTTACATGTCGATCATGTTTGTTCCTGTTTTACTTCCACGTTCAGAATTACCTCAAATTATACAAGAAAAAATAAAGGGGTGGAATACTCACATTTCAACTTTGATTGGTCAGCTATTTACGACAAATATTTACTGTAGAAAAGTTACTTTTAAAAAATATTATCTCCAGAATTTGTTAATCGGATTGGATTTGGGATCTATGACTGTAATATTTAAATAAAATATTACCAAGCCCTTTAAAATGTAAATATCTGCTTTAGAAACCACAACAATATTTTCAAGTTGGTTATTTTGTATTAAATTTTCAAAAGTTGTTAGTTGGATTCCTTTTATCTGGAATAACAAGAAAATACAGTTACGACAAGGATCCAACAGAAAGTTGAGAGAATTTTCCTCTCTGTACTGGAATAAATTTCTCCCCTGGCGTCTGTTGAAATGTAGGAATTAAAGAGCCATCCATTGTACGTTATTCTCGCTTTCATCTCAGAACACAACTTGAAATATCCCTACTTTTTATCTTATAACAGATTCATGAGAATATCGGAAAGTACCATTCAATTTATGATGATATTAAATGGGAAATCTTAATGCAAATAAAACTTATGTTTCTACATTAAATACAAGAACATTTTATGATCTTAGGTTTTCATTAATATTTTGATTGCGCTGGTTACAAAATTCTGAAGCGTTTCGTTTTAGGTGAGTTAAAGCGACTCCTCGAAGGAAAATGCAATTTTCAGAAAAACGACGTTTTCAACATTTTTGAACAAGAAATAGTTGGTTAACGTATGTATGGGGTGCTCTATATTTCCGAAAAGATTGATTCAATTTTATTTAACTTTAAATGCAAAGACAGAACTAGTTTTTGCGAAAATTTTTGTAATATCCCTTTTTATAGATGATTCCTTTTCGAGTGCACGAGAAGCGTAAACACTTTTATTTCAGAGAATATTTACTACTAAAGGCAACCAACCGTTATAATGCCGATGTTCGGGCGGTGGAGTTTGAATTAAACCTTTATTTTTAATAAATACATAAAATAAAAATTAACAGTAAGAGAATGACATAATTATTTTGAATATTGCACGATCTAAAATTTTGAAGCTTGGTAATGTCAAAAACTGTGTAGCTGTAGCGAGAGTATCTTAAGGCTTTAACGGAACATTAGAAAATGTGTTGTTACAAACATACATAATTTTCAGTAAGCAAATGACCAAGGGAAGGGCTCAGTTCATTTTTGAAACTGCCTTCCTATGAGTTCTGATAAATATTTCCAAAATTTCCAACATTATTAAAACAATTAACTTAATTAGAAAATAAAAAATTGTTAATGGACACCCAAAAGTAATAGAGACATTACAATACATCGTAACAATCAACTGTTGATATTACAGCAATATTTAATAAAAACAGAACAACTGGTTTATCAGCTATTAAAAGAACTAAGGATTTTTTTAAATCTAAACATTAAACAAACTAGAGACTTAAATGCTCCCTTTGAACTGCATAACTTGTACAAGTTTGGTCCTAAATGAGTAACCGCTAGTTCCTTTAGTTTACGTTCGATTTTGAGCCGGTTTCTGTATTTTGATGTTGTAGAAGCTACTGCAGACTAAGATAAGATGGAGTAGGAAATGGCAATGTAATTTGCACAGCGCTGGAAATTACTTTGGCAAGGTAATTCAAAACTCGACAATGGTTGTCGACGAAATTTGCCTCTTATTTTCTATACATGATATATTAAATCAATGAATTGTTCCTCTTCTTCCAACGATAAATCTGTAAATGTAACACTTTAAACTATGATCCACTTGTATAACCACTGAGATTCGCAATAAAACAATAATGCATAATGGTCAGCGCCCATCTCATCGCACATTGAAGAAAATTGCCTTGCCCTTAAAGGGCTTGTTTTTTCATAATTTCAAACAGAAATTACAATGGATAATATCAAATGAAATCCTGGGCTGATTTCCTTCGAAGTGAGAGATTCCCTGTGTAACATGAAATGGTCCCAAGTGACATTTAGATTTTTTTGCGTATAAGTGCTTGTAGTCCACTATATTTTCCTGTCATCGCCTGTGCCCCATCAGTACAAAAACCAACACATTTTTTCCACTCGAGGCCAGAGTTGACGATATATGCTCGGTTTCATATGAAATGCACCACCCATTAAAAATAAATGTAGATGTTTGAAAAGTTGCTAAAATAATGTTTTATTATTGCGTATGAAATGATCACTATTTCCATTAAAAAAATCAAGTGGTTCGTCTACTGTCTCTCATCAAGTTGTTGCTTAGAAACAAAACAATATCATAACATAACATTAATTAGTTGTTTCGAGATTTTGTTACATTTTGTGACAGAATTAATGTTTTAAAATGCCTCCAGTACGACAACGTAGAAATTTTAACCACATTTCCGATTTCGATAGAGGTCGAAATATCGGCATGAAAGAAGCTGGACTTTCTTTTCGTGAAACTGGTAGAAGGGTAAATCGGGACCACACTGCAGTTGCACGAATATGGTCTCCTTGGTCAGAAGAAGGCATTCAGCGACAACGTCTAGCGGGTAGACCTCCACGTAGCAGCAATGTTCGTGAAGATCGACTTCTTCGAAGCATGGTTACACGAGACCGCTTTCAAACAACAAGGTCTGTTACTGTAGACTGGATGCGAGCTCTTTACCGCCGCGTGTCAATGGCAACAATTTACAGAGGAATCTCTTCTTTTGGACTGCGATCCTACGGTCCATTCCAACGGCTCCCTTTAACTGTACATCACAAGGCGGTTAGGCTTGCTTGTGGTCAAGAGCGGCAGCATTAGAATCAGCAATGGAACGACATTGTCTTCAGTGACGAATCAAGATTTTGTTTGTGGGCAAATGACGGCCGTAGGAAGGTACGTCGATATCGAGGAGAAAGACGAAATCTAGAGTTTGTTGAAAGACGCCATACAGCTTTAACACTGGAATTATGGTTTGGGGTGCGATTTGTTTCGGTAGAGAATCACCTCTTGTGGTCGTCCCAGGCACTTTAAATGTTCATCGCTATATTCATAATGTCCTGGAACCGGTGTTAGTACCATTCATGTAGACGTTGCCAAACGATATTTTCCAACAGGATAACGCACGTCCACACACTGCAAACATTATCAGAACATACCTCCAACAAGCACAATTGCAAATGTTGCCCTGACCTGCACTATCACCGGACTTTTCTCCGATCGAACATCTTTGGGACACGATGGGCTGGCGACTAAGATTATTGCCAAGAGTTCCTAACAACGTAGACGAGCTGAGACGCCAACTTGAGGTTATATGGTACGAGATACCCCAGGAGAATATAGACCACTTGATAGGAAGCATGCCAGGACGAGTAAATGCTTGCATTGCTGTTCATGACGATGTTACACATTATTAATCTTGGTTTCGTTGTTGATATTGTTTTCTTATAGTTGTTAATTTTTTTATATGAAAACTTTTAGCAAAGTTTCAAACCCATAGCTTTTTTTAATGGGTGGTGCATTTCATATAAAACGAAGTTCTGGCAGCAGGAAGAATAAGATTTTTCGCAATAGTGTGAGGTTTCTGGCACTTGGCTATCCGATCTGCAAGCCCAGCTTCTTGGAGCAACAACAAAACTGTATTGAAGGCTAATTTCTGATTACTAAACTCTTTCAATTATAAGAAATTGCGAAATTAATTTTCATGAAGTTTGTGCTTTATTTGCAAATGCTTCTTTAGTTTATTTGATTTCATACTGCCAGCAGCCAAAACATTTAAACATAATAGACAGTGTGGACGCTTACCATTAACGACTGTATTTACACAACCAAAATTCAAACACTCGTCACAATATTTACTAGTTTTTGCGTTGAGAGTGTTGGCAGCTTCTTCATCTGCAGACGCAGATGTATTTGCACGCTTAGAATTACGTTTAGACCCGATTAAATATTTTTAAATACTTGAAAAATATGTGAACAAACTTTAAATCACTCAGATGCAACACAACATAAACGAAATATTACGCGTCTACTTGCTGCTACGCTTACTATTAAACTAACCTCACTGAATATTCATCATGGTTTTATACGTTCTGTCCCTATTGTTACAATTTCTGGACCATTCTACAGCGACCGGCAAAGTTTGAGATTCCGTCTTACTAGAAAAGGGGGCCGCGAAACCTAACAGTTTGGGAAACGCTGGATTAATACATAAAATAGATTAGTATATTGAAATTTGGACGCTTCCTACGGACCATGATACCACGACATAATAACTAAAGTATCTCAAAGGACAAATATTAAAAAATAATTGTAAAGGAACAACCTCAAGTCCTACCGACTGCGCCAGTTACGTTTCAATGAAGAAGGAAAATGTTTTCAAAAATTATATTATTTCCAACCTCCAACGGCGCACTAAAATGTTCGACACCCTTGAAGGTTGAAATTAAAATACTTTAAAACACTTTTCTTCTTTATTTGAAATTTCACTCGCGAACTGATAAAACATGTAAATATAAACAGGTTAATATATATAGAGAGTGTTTCCGATTATGGCGTTATAGGCAAAATGCATTGGCAATTATGTTATCTTACATTTTATGCTCGCAAAATATTTTGGCTGGGAATGCAAGTTGTATTCTTGTTAATAAATCCTGTCACTGCCTTTTAGTTAAAAAAATATAATTGTTCCTGTAAATTTAAACAAAAACCTAAGAAAATATTCATAAATTGAATATGAGTCATTTTAAACCAGAATTCTTATGTGTTTTTATGGTGTAGCGGATAAGGCATCTGTCTTGAAAGTAAAAGTGTTGGGCCGTAGTCTTGGTTAGAGTGATATTTTAGATTTATTTAGTAAATCTTCATAACAATTACATATAGCATTACTAGCTAAAGTTTTAGGGTTTAATTATTTTATGCCATGGTAGCTAAGTTAATGTAACGCTTGGCTTTTTCGGCAATCTTCAGATATTCCTTGTGTTTGAGCTCCAAACACAGTTCGTACAATACAACATTTTGTGCTGCAACCCACCACACACAATTCTTCAATCTGGCTTTGGCAACCGTGCCATCCCCAATACGAAAACTCTTAGTACTACTGGTGGCATTTATGTCGTGCAGGTCTTTAAAGTGTAGGTCCTCTGTGCTTCCACCTTAGTTCGAAGGAGAAGTTATGGCAACAAAATGTGTTGTGTCCAAGGGTATTAGCGATGTTGTAATAATGAAACTGGCATCATGATTACTATTTTATTATTTACAATGTACTGTATAAAGTGTGTTCTAGTTATTCTTTGAATTGTAGATTTGTTTTAAATAAATATTTGCTCTACCCAGGACCAGGAGTTCTACTTAAAACTTACAAAGAGAACGCCAAAACGAGATTATTTTATGTTAATTGAAAAATACAATCAAAAGCTATTGACCGTAATAATGTTTATATTCTTATCCATGCGCATACAAAATCTGGAAAACTACAATTTAATCTACAGTTCAGTAAATTTGTATGCATGTCAACAGTGGGATAGTAGGTATACGAAAATAACTTAACATTTTTGAATTACACGAACTTTGTTCCTGGTTTACACTCATTTCTTCGCATTACTCGCACTCACTTTTCCTTAAATCACGTGGGGTTACGTGTGTTTCTGTAACTATTAAGTTTTGTACCATAGCAGCTGCTTAAAAATGCATTAGTTTTAACAGTTGATAAAAGGATTTGTTCGTTGGTTGTTGAATTTAATTATTGATTGAAGAACCCAATTTAAATTTGTAAAGTATATTCAAGTTGTAAATATGGAAAATGCGAACAGACCGATTCTCCATCTTTTGAATATAAAATATGTATTCTCACCTGCACCTTCAAAATCAGCTACTTTCAATATACAAAAGATCTTAATATAGGTTACACATCCTTTGTTTAGTTTATTTTTCTAGATTTTTCATTTGGTTGCAAGTGCAAGTAGCTAGTTTTCCAGGGAATTTTATCAGTTGTCTATTGTTCAACAAAGTGCAGCTCCTGCTTGATAATGCTCTTTCCAGGAAGAGAACGAGGTAATCAATCTGGCTACATCTTAGATGAGCGTGGTGTATTTACACCCACATCTACGCTAGAAAAATAGCGGAGATCCAGAGGCTAAACCAAGCTAGACACATAAACTATGGTCGGGGCGTTAGAGAGGCTGACAAGGAACTTGCGGTAAAGGAAATTAGTCGCTATGAACCTCGACCAAGAACGACAGATTAGCCTGTCGAAAAGTTAATTTACCCTCATCGGGACAATCCCTAGACCGCCGTTTATTTTTTCACCTGGACCTATTTACACCGTTGCCGCGTTTGGGCGATCAAAACTAGTTTGTTGGAGTTTTAATTGGAAAGACCTTAATTTGAGTACCTGTCCATAAAAACTGAAAGGTTTCGTATTAAATTTTAACCTTAAAACAACGTCATTCGGGTAGGTTTAAAATAATGGAAAATTACACGTTTCAGCCGAGATTTAAGGATTTTCTACTTTGTAAATTTATTCTGTAATGTTAATATCCAGGAAAGCTTCGTATGATAAATAGAGCAAAACAAGACTATAAGAATTCTTTACATAGCTGTCATAATTTTTCTTTTCCTTGAGAAGTTTCATATAACGGTCGTATATTGGAAAAGTTGGAGGGTTTCCTGAACCAACTTTTTTCTGTAATGATATAATTTTTAAAGTAACAGGAAGCAAAATGAAATAAAACAAATAACGCCAACAAAACAAAATGGAATTTAAGTTGGAAACAAATTTCATCTGCTTACAGTTTTAATAACCCAGACTTCTAGTTGTGATTCTTATATAGGTTACTTCAAATTTAAAAATTTTAATATGTTTCCTTAACAATCTTCAGTATTAAAATCATTATTGAACAAAATGGGGTGACAGTATCCTGCAACAAAATTAAGTCCGGCGATCTAGATGCTCAACGAACTGGGATTAAGTATGGCGTTTTGTCCATCGTAGACTATTGGAAAGGTTAAATCACGCTACAAAGAAGACCATGAACTTGGTGGATAATCAATTTCAGCAGGAAATCATCTACTAATTTGGAAGGAAATCACTTTTTTCAGAATTAGTTCATGTTTATTACAGATTGTATATAAAAAGTTAAGCCATTATAAGCACTTATATTCCAAGGTTCCATTTCAAGAGGAAAGAATATTTGAGATTAACGCCAAGCGTATATAAAATATGTAATTGTCCCAATTACCACGGACGTCCGTGGGCAAGAGGTTAGCGCGTTAGATTTCTACGCTGGAGATCCTGGGTTCAATTCCCAGTACCGCAACATCGGATTTTTAACGGCCGTTCTCCCTCGCAAGGCAATGGCAAACCAGCGAGGTGTTCTGCCTAGTAAATCTTTTCATGAGTAGAAGTGTTTACACTTCCCGTGGTTCGGATCCCACGTTAAGCTGTAGGTTCTCTATGCCTCTGGCATTCTAAACGCCCAACACAGGCATAGGAGAGAAAATCGCCACGTCTCGTAGGAGATAAAGTACTCCAAGAAGTAACACAGTAACAACAATACAAGACATTCAATTTTTCCAGAAAAACGCGTGTTTTATATTGAAACATCGGAGTGCAGGTTTCGGTTTAAAACAAACTAGTTGAACCCGTGGGCTACATACTACGTTTTGCGTATGAACTTTTGTAAAACCTAATAAATAAGCTATGTTGATATGTAATTAATGAACTCATGGGTGGCCTGAGGGGGCGTTGCACATCCCTCACCGACAGAAATTATTAAAATAAGAATACATATTTTATATGAAGAAAATCTTTGACGCGAAGTACCAAAATAAAATATTTACAATTTATTCTTGATAATGATAAAGGTTTGCAATGATTACGTATTAAAAACATAACTGCGTTAATATTCTAAAGTTCAGTGATAATTGAACTTGAAATTTCGAGCTCAAAGTCAAAATATTATTATTTACCCCGACCGTATTTGTAAAATGAAACTGTTTGTTTGGGTTGTTTAATAATAAAAGAAAGTAAAAATGTTGTCAAACATCGATTTTTCCTCTTTCAATGGATGATCGGGTATTATTTGGTATTGTTAAGAAAGTTTCCTGGACTAAACGTTATTATACAGGAATTGTAATCTCACAGATCGGTGAAAAATTGAATCAGTTCTTCTGGAAAACATTATTTTTACATAGAATGCCGTGTTAAACATCACAATATAAAGATAGTGGTGTTCGAATCTCCAAGATATTGATATCTTGCAAGGATCTTGTTCAATTCGAGTCCTGCAATAGGGAGAACTACGAACTATGCTGATATTTCGGGACGCCCTTGCATTTATCTTGGTTATGTTAACACGCTTAAGAAACCGTTATAAAACACATTTATAGGCAAATTACTGATAGCGTGCGTGGGCGTCATCAATAACATTTCTCAGGTACTTGTTACTGCCAACTTTGAAAAAGTATACAACAATGTTTATTTTTATTAAATTACCAAATACATATATGTTTATTTTAAAGGCCATGTAATGTAACGTTACAGTTGTAATTATTATTATTTAATCTTTTATAGTTTTGTAAAAGAAAACAAAAACTATTGTATGCTAGAGTTTTTTCTTCTTTCAGATTGGCATTGCCATTTTTGTATGTATATATGACGGATATACATCGATGCTTTATTTAACTTTGATATTTTGCTATTAAACTAATTGATCCTTGCCTACTTTAACAGTGTATATTGTTAATAAAGAATGATTATTGTGAATTATTAATATACTGTAATGATTATCCAACTTCCTTTTGAAAAGCAAATTTATTGCATCGACATTAGCAAACGTTTGTATGGTTGCATACTTTCGAATATAAACATAGCAAGAATCTGACGTCATGGAATTTCATGACGCACGCGCACTCTCTCAGTAATTTGCCTGTGTTTATTTTACATTACCTTACTCGCTTCCACATTCGGTATGATGTTTCCCGATTAGGTACCAGCTGCTCATTCGTATCAGTTGCTGAGAGTAGACATGATGAATGCATTGTTTTCATAAACAGTATTACGTCCGAGACTTTTGACTTTAATTTAAATCAGCTGTATCGAAATGTAAGTCCAGTATTTTGTAAATATGCGTAGGTGCCAACTAAACATGAAAAATATTTACTGTTTTCGAGTAGGGCTCAATTTAAAGATGTGTCTGTGATGAAGGTGGTTTTAGGATTGGCAAAACGCAGTACACTGCATACGAATAATATTTTTTGTTTTAATATAAACTGTACTGGTTTGATACGAACAAATACATACGAATATGTGTTTTATGTGGAAGTGTTTTGTTCTGACGTGTATCAGCGGGCGGTTTGGGAGTTGCGGAACGTGGAGGGGATACGGAGATAATATATAGACTGCTACTGCTTACTTTCGGCTTAGAAATATCTGGAGAAAGATTTTTTGTTTGCATTTAAGTTGCATAAAGTTCAGAATGCGTAAGGTATAATCTTGAATTTTAGACAGAAGGCAATTTTCTTACACGTTAAAAAATCTAGTGGCAATTTTAGATGTTTTAATCATAGCTGAAATTTTCTATTTGGAATTATTTCTCTAGAAATCAACTAGAAATAGTTCCACTAATTAATTTATTACTTCTATTACTATACTGATACCATGGCACCATTCTTCTCTAATTCACAAGTATATTCCAACCCTCTTTATACAGCCAAATAGATTAGTTATCAGATGCTTGTAATAATGTTTACAAAATTCTTCATGAACAATTTAAAAAACTAAAAGTACGAGGGTGATTCAAATTTGACCCGCATTTTATTTTTTTCTGGTCATACAAACTAGAAATTAATATTATCTATACATCATTTTTCTAAGTAACAACCCCCCTTTAAAATACACTTGTCCTATCGCTACCGTCGAAAAAATTCTTTTGGTTGACGACGTAGCCAATTTGCACCACATCCTTCACTTCTTCATTAGAGGCAAATCGCTTACCTTTCAAGAACTTTTTGAGTGGCCCAAAGACATGATAGTAACTTGAGGCCAAGTCCGGACTATATGGGGGGTGAGGCAGTACTTCCCAGCCCAATTTAGCCAATGTATTGTTCGTTAGATGGGCTGTATGTGGGCGAGCGTTATCGTGCAGTAGAACATCGCCTTTGCTTAAGAGACCACGTCTTTTTGTTCGTATGGCCAGCTTCACCTTTCCAAAAAGCTCACTGTATAAGCTGAATTAATTGTTTTTCTTTCTTCGAGAAAATCGACGTAAATTGATCCAATAGCGTCTCAGAATACAGTCGCCATAACTTTTCCAGCCGATGGTTGTGTTTTGAATTTTTTGGGCGGAGGTGAGCTTGAGTGGGATATAATGGTGTGCCCAGGTCTCATCAGTTGTTATGATACAAGATAAAAAGTCATCGCCTTCGTAGCGAAGCCGTAGTTCTCTGCAATCCTGAAGTCGTTTCTGCTGTTGTTCCGCGAAAAGTTGTTTTGGAATCCACCTGGGCTAACTTTATTTTTTTTTTATTATTAGTATAAGCTTGTTGTGGACAATAATTTGAACACTACCAACACTAATGTTTACAATCCCAGCCATTTCCTTCATACATATTCGCCTATTGTTCCGGATCAGCTGGTAAACTTTCTGAATGTTCTGAAGATTCACAGCAAACGCTGGGCGGGCACCATGCGGCAAGTTCGACACGCGTTCACAACCATCCTGGAAGGAATTACACCACTGAAAGACTGTTCTGAGTGATAAACACTCTTCTTCAACTGTTTTTGAAGTCTCTGATAAATAGCAGTCGCTTTTACACCTCCATTGAAAAGAAATTTAATAATTACACGTTGTGCAACAGAATTTGTCACATTGCTGCACGATATTGTTAATACAACTGACAGTATTGATGCAATTAAGTTGCAATTGTTTATGGCGTTAGCTAACATGCCTACTTCGATTAATATAAAAGCGCTTTGCAGTATCTCCTTAATTACATTCAGAAAAAAATAAATCTAAGTCAAATTTGAACCTACCTCGTATATCAGTAATTTAAAAATTCGACGACGATGGTATAATATTTAGTAATTAACTTAGGACACATCGCACACGCGCTACTTAAATCTACATAATTCCACATACCTTTTGCGAGTATTTCAAGAAGCGTTACGCCCGGCTACAAAGTTGGCCAAACAGCGAACTTTACATAAATTTGCCAATTTTCAAAGTATATGGGCTTCAATTCATTTCAACCATGAAATATTACTTTCGTTTGCCGTAAAATTACGTGGTTATTAATCAATTGCACGTTTTAGATGTAAGTATGCCGCATCTGTTCAAATGGTTGTTAATGTGTTTTTCTATTTCGGTTTTATAAAGCCGTTCTAAGCGCACTGTTTTAGCTTAAAAACAGTACGTTAAGGAGGCCTATAATCGTACTGTTTTTAGTTTGTTTTTTTACGATGTTGGTAGTTCGATTTGAATTTGAAATTGTCAGTATCAACCCACCTGTCAGTGCTGCCATAAGTGTTTATAAAAACTCCCTAGTAATCGATTTGACGTAAAATTTTCTACATAAATTTATTTAAAATACTCTTAAACTTCCTCAATAGAAAAAATAGTATAAAGAACACGTTTCATAAGACCACTTGTCGCACTCGTAAACTTGGACTCGTGCGTTAAGAAAAGGCCTTATGAAACTAGTTCTTTAATATACTATTATATTGATCCTACACAGTACAGTCCTATAATTCTCTTCCAAACAATTGGTGAGTATCAATGTTGTTAGTGGGCGTTGTCACGTCCAGTGCGGGTTATCACTGCCGTAATAATGGTTATTGTGGCTAACGACAACAGTACAATAGTGTCGTTTCCACAATCGACGCGTCATTAGAATATAACAATTTCTACCGCTAGTCGTAACATGAAAGACGGTGGTTCTAGAATTAAATATATTTATTCATATCCGGATATATTAGGTGAAAACTAGGGTAACAGCCGATATAAACTATAGAAATTCGTAGTTCTTGTTAGTGGTATCTCAAATACGAATCAAAGTTTTATTAACGAATGAAACCTTCAGTGGGCCATAAAACCATATTTATTTATAAAAATGCATTTCATTCAAAAATGCAGTAAACTCACTGTTATGGGTTTTGGCATGCTAAGTCAATATTTGACATAAAATGGAAGTTAAAACACGAATAGAATTTTGTTAAGTTTGTACAGGAATGTAAAATTCATCTGAAGCATGAGGAAAAACGATTAATGAAAGTACATGTGAATCATATGCGAACAAACTTTATTTAAACTCTAGCAGACGTAAATGTAATGTTAAAAAATATTTTCAACAAACTTTATTTACATTTTATAAAAGTCCCTCCAATAATTTCTCATTTTCTGCAAATTCACAAAGACATAAATTGTTGAAGTTCAAGTAAGTGGATGATTTGAACTTCAGAATGTAACTCAAAATTTTGAATGATGTTATTATCACGGAAACCAACACAAGTTTCAATCTGTTTATTTTACGTTATAAGTAATTTCAGTGCCGCAATTAAGACCCAGACCAGATGCATTTAATGTTTAACTACATTTGGAACTAGTTAACTGAAATATTGTTCTTTGTTATTGTTGTAAGTCGTCATGAGCTACCCGATGCAATTAATTGAAATAAACAATTCGAACAACATACAAGGTGAGGGTGACCTATCTAAAACATTGCATTCTGAATACTTCATCCCCTTATCTCCCACCACCACAACCCCAAAATTTTAAATGAAAAGAAGTGACAAGTGCTCTTTACACAATCTAAAAATTTTGTGAAATTCTGTCGATGCATTTTCGAGAAATGGCATTTTGATAATAGGTAACATAGCAACAACACAAAATATTACAGTCGCAAAGTATGAAAGAACATTCTGCAAGAAGAAGTTAAGAAAAAATAAGTGAAGATCAAAGTGGATTCACTCCCGGAAGATCCTATGTAGATAACATCTTCATAATCCAGCAGTTAACCGAAAAGCGTATAGCAGTCGGACAAGCAACTCGCTTAGCCTTTATTGATTTACAAAAGTCCTATCACTCCATACCTATGGGAAGCTCTAATACAATTTGCGATATATCAACAATTCATTTCACTAATACAAGAATTCTAGAAAGACAATGTGATAAATACTTATAAAATTAGAAAACAAGGCATCACAACCTATATATACATAAAAAAGATTGTGCCAGCGATGCTCCTTATCGCCTTTATTATTCAATATATACCTGGATACTGTCCAATGGAAACTTAGAGATCAAGGCATGGGAGTACCTATAGGAGATGACTGCTTATTCACACTCAATTTTGCCGATGTTCAAGTTGTCATCGCGCAAGACGCGTATGACTTAGAGAACTTATGTTAAAAAAACTATTCAAATATTATGAATAATGGGGATTAAACATTAACGTAGACAAAACTGAATACTTAGTGGTAAATTCAGAAACCCAATTTCATGTTTTAACAAATGACGACACTAACATCAAGCAAGTAGAACAATTTAAATATTTGGATGCGATTTTCACAAAAGAAGGCTTGGGTACAAATGAAATTAAACAAAGAATAGAGAAAAGACGAAGAGTCGTAGAATGCCTGAATGCACTATGGTGGGACAAGCATATATCTAGGAATGTGAAGCAACAGATATTCAAAACTATGGTGGAGTCAGTGATGACATACAGAAGTGAAACGTGCAGAAAACAAGAGAACGCTCACTGCGGTGGAGATGGACAACTTGAGAAGAAGTGCGAGAAAATTTAGATTATAGCACGCCCCTAATGAACAGATTGCAAGAGAAATGCACACGATACTATAATTGAAAGAATAGAACGGAAAGGACTCAAATGATTTGGTCATCTAATGCACATGGATAAAGACAGCTGGCTTCAGCGAATGTTGAAATGGAAACCAGCAGGTAAAAGGAAAAAAGGAAGACCAAGACGGTCCTGGAACGAAGGAATACGAGAATCAATAAGAAAACGAGATTTGGAAGAACACACACAGGACCAGTAAAGATGGCGCTTAGGAATGGGAAGACGGCTAAAGCCGTGAATAAACCCCCGTATACACACACCCAAACTTATATGGGATCAACCAGTATTTTCGATTTTGTTAAGTGCTACTGAAACTTTGTTAATGGAAAATGAAAGAGGCTTTATAATAAACCAGTTTAATTATTAACAATAAAAAACATTTAACAAATGCTTGAAATTAAGAAGAACCCACTAAAAATATATATGTAAAAATATATATACTAAAATTAAAGAATTGGAATGGTTGATAGAAAAATATGAACTTGTTTTTCACTTTAATAGCCAGTGTTGCCACCTCTAGACCTGATACAATGGGAAATGCTTCTAATCAAATTATCAACTTGTTCCTGAGGTAAGTTTGCCCATTCCTCTAGAGCGGCTTGAATGAGCTGATCCACATTTCCTGGATTATCCCTTCACGTTCTAATCTTTCTTTTAATGAAGTCCCACACATGCTCAATGGGATTAATATCAGATGAGCAGGCAGGCCATCTCAGAACAGGGATATCTTCTATTTCCAGAAAATCTGTGGCAACTCTGCTGGTATGTGGAGGGGCATTATCATGCATGAAAATGACAATATTTCCCATTGCATCTCTCCACAGCCTACCTATGGGTTCTAGCAGCAAATCGACATACCAGCGACCCATTAAACAAAGGAATTTTTTCTCCCATCATAATACCTCTCCAAAACATTACAGTTCCTCCTTTATATTTTGAAACAGATCTGGCAGTTTGCAGTCTAGTCTGTCTGCCTCGACCTCTTAAACCCCAATTCGACGGTCATCTGATCTCAGACCAGTTCTAGTTTCATCTGAAAAAAGAATATTTTGCCAATCTTCAATTGTTCAGTTCTGGTGTTCCAGACACCAATTTAGCCGATCAATTTTGTTTTGTTTTGATCTCAGACCAATTCTAGTTTCAGCTGAAAAAAGGATATTTTGCCAAACTTCGATTGTCCAGATTGTTCGGTGTTCCAGACACCAATTTAGCCGATCAATTTTGTTCTGTTTTGATAGTACTCGGGAACCCTTAACTGTCTCCTGCTAAATAAATTTCCGGCACGAAGGCTCTTTCGTATTGTTTCAACTGAAATACCAACACCTGTAGCCTGCAAAAGTTGCGTTTGGAGCTCCGGATGAGAAGAGGTTGGATTTCTTCTAGCTATTTGAATTAAAAACCGGTCTTGTCGATCACTAGCTACTCTACGACGACTTTGTCTAGGTCTGTTCTTGAGCGTTTCCAATTCTAAAAATCATGCATAGGTTTTTGAAACAACGCCCTGCGAGACGCCCACCATTGCTGCGATTTGCCTTTGTGGCATTCCCTGCTCAACAAGAGCAACAATTCTTCCTCGTCTGAACATCTGACAAACCTACGTAGGGCATATTATCTTTTTTTAACACAAATTTAAATTTACTCTAACACTTCGATTTTACAACTGCACACAAATAACAAAATTTTTCAATGTGCCCGTGATCAACTTTTATCAATAAATTACCTTATTTGCAACAAAAACCTTTATTTCTTATCGGCATAAGAGCAGATAAACCTTTCAAATTAACTAGGACACCCCTTGTCATTTAAAATTTTGGGGTTAGTGGTGGTGGGGGCTAGGGGATATCAAACTATTGTTACCCGTCTTGCCGATTTTTTAAAATTACATTTACAAAAATATTCAGGGTGGAGTGTTTTAGTTGGGACACCCTGTATATCGTTTTGCATAAAAATATGTATGGTGTATATTAACAAAATGCAAAGAAATATTACATTAGATGTAAGTCACAATCACATGCTGCATAGATACAAAGTTTCAGTTGTGTTTTTTACTAACAATAGTAGTTTATGTGACTGCCACTTTTATGAGAAAACACAAATACGAGGGTTGCCTTTCATATTTCGGGATTGGGCAACCCTAGTGCCACCATCTGGCAACTTACGTCTCTATCGTAAAGTTTGACATTTTTGACGGTATACGTATACTCAGAACGTTTTGACGTACGACCGCCATTTGTGTTGTTTACAGTAACTTGAAAAATTCATATCGGCCAAAAAATGGAATTAAATCGTGAACATTTTCGTGCGATTATTTTGTACTACTTTCGACGTGGATTAACTCAATAACAGTACATCGCTGAACTTAATTCGATTTTTGGCGATGAAGCACCATCAAGGACCAGTGTTTACCGATGGTTTACCAAATTCAATCGTGGCCGTAGTTCGCTCAACGATGAATTTCGTGAAGGTCGTCCCAAATCGGTTGTTGTTCCGAATAACATTGATGCGGTGCGTGAACTGATACCGTAATATCGTCATGTGACTTATCGTGAGATTGGGGTATCCTTGGACATTAGTGGGACCAGCATACATTCAATATTGCATGAACATTTGGCCGTAAAAAAGATTTGTTCGCGTTGGATCTTACATAATTTGAGAATCGCTCAAAAACAAGCTTGTGTCAAGTGGTCGCAAGAAATGCTCAAAAAATTCTACCGCGGTCCTTCAAAACATGTGTATGACATCGTGACAGGTGACGAATCGTGGATCTAAATCGGTAAAATGGTTCAAAATGCATGTTTTGGAGATACCTCAATCGGAGTGGAAAAAGTGCTTCGAAAATTGGTTCACATGCATGCAAAAGTGTATTGATCTTCATGGAGAATATTTTGAAAAACAGTAAAGCCATTTGCGATGATAAATATGTGTTTCTGTTCTCTAATCCCGAAATATAAAAGGCAACCCTCGTAACAGCAGCATTTGCATTCCTAGCCAATAAAATGTTGTCGTAGAAAAGGCGAAGTGACTAAATCCACCTTTTATTAGGCATCGTCACAGAATTTGTTGTAGTAAGAGATGTGTTTTTTAAGGTTTCATCGATCTATCCGAACAATTACATTTTGTATCGTTTTCCTATTTTTTCGTTGATTTTGGGATGACAAATTGATTTGTTTTAAAATTGTAATTTATTGCATAAGAATTTTGTACTTCTATGGTTCTTTTAATAAAATATTATTTAATTTTTAGAATTCCCATTACTATGTAACTGACAAGTAGCCATAGTCCTATATTTAACGGAAAAATTAAAAAGTCCCGTATCACTTGGTCAACATAGAAGTTACAATGCACTCTTTTCAAATAATTTGGAGCTATTCCCTGTCCATCAGCTACCACCTGACAAATGGGTACTTAATTACAATAATAGAATTCAAAACGGAGAAGAAATTTTGATTAGTTAAAAAAGAATACTGTTTCATTTAATATTTAAGAGTTGAAAATCGCTGACACTTGATACAAACTGTATAAATATAAAGGCGGCCGTGGGCTAGAGGTTAGCGCGTTAGACTACTAAACTGAAGGACCTGTGTTCAATTCTCAGTACCCGAAGGTGAGATTTTTAACGACCGTTCTCTCTTGCAAGGCAATGGCAAACCATCGAGATATTCAACCGAGAAGATCATCTTTGGAGTAGAAGTGTTTACATTTCCCGTGAGTTCGGAACCCATGCTAAGCTGAAAGGCCTCTATGTCGGTGCCACTTTAAAACGCGGATAACAGGCATAGAAGAGAAGATCGCTACGTTTCGTAAGAGATAAAGCACTTGAAGAAGAAGAAGAAGTATACAGCGTGGCCAAGTTAAGCATGGCATGTATAATTGCATACTGATCTCGTAAATGGCAAAAGAAAGATTCGGTTCACTGAAAAAAATTGTTCAGCTTAACCACCAGGTTCTATTTATTGTTTTGACTGTTCCTTTATCTCAGGCGGGCAGAGGTGCAGGCGATCTCATTCCTAGTTATGAATCGGTGCAAAAATTTGTTGTAGCCAATTCACTTTATGGGTCTCAAAACTCTGAGCTGAAACACCTATGCGAGCATTTTTTGTTCCAATGTAAATAAACGTGGTCCGCAACGTTCGGTTCATTTTATCCAAATGTTTGTGTAAGACATTAAGCACACGTTCACTTGAAAGGTTCACCATCTCTGATAGTCTTTAGCGAACTGTCAAGTACAAACTCAATATACCGAACTGAAATTTGACATTGCTTGTTTGAAGAAGGGACCAAAATGGCAGATTGAGAAATTTGTAATGGTGCTGCTAAAATTTGTACTTCTAACTATCAAGCACGCAGCCTCCATTGCGGAATGGGATTACATGTCTGTTCAAGTAGTTGGTCGATTAAATGACGACCAATAATATTGACCGGATGCTAATGCAATCTCCAGATATGTGTTAAATGGTAAACTTGCAATAAAAGGTTTCAAACATGCCAAGGGCTTAAACAGAATTGTGACACATAAACGACGGCATGCCCTAGCCTAGCGTAGCTCAGAGGAGGAGGGAGGGTTCCTTCTGTAAAATACACCGCCCTTAAATCTGATCAAATTCGGGATAAAGTCGGAATACGTGAGAGCCCCAACGGGAATATCACTAGATCTGGTACTGTTCAAGCTCTACATTACTTTGAACCGCCAATTCGAAGGTTGTGCGCGATGGAACTTACCTTTTCACGCAGTTGTTCCTAATAAAAAAAAATGTGAATTTACTATCCCGTAAATAAAGGGGCTCAGCAATCACTATCAGCTGCCCTTACAGGAATATTCACCTTACTTTTAACAGAGATCAAAATAAAATAAAAGTTGAGTTTAAAAAGGCATTTAATTGAATGAAAGAAACGGACAGAATACATGCGAAATGGTTAAATAATTATAATATGGTAACGAACGGCGATCAACATTGTTAAAAAACACATTTTAAAACGAAAAATCTTAATTTTAAACAAGGTCACACACAGGTAGACCCCAAACAATTAAATCTAAGTTAATAATCCCTGAAAAAAGATACTGCAAAAAGGCCTTGTACACGCAATGTTTTCTTATACCGCTAAAGTTCTTCGAATAAAACACAAAATATAAACTGAATTCACAGGATTTTGCAATGAACGGTGTCGTCTCATGGGGGCCTCCTCTGGTAAACTAAATGGAACAGCTGAAGCGCAGCTAACAGGTTTTGGGAATTTACGTTGTTCAATGAAGAATTGGCGCTTCACGGGGGTGTAAAGCTTGAGTAAGTCCCTGGATGAAGTGGTGGAGTTGTTGCAGTTGCTGCTCTCGAAACCACTTGCTTTGGGCAGTATTGCGTCCTACGACGAAATTTCCTAAATCGGTACTTTAAGCAATATTTTCTGAATTTTTGGGAAACGGAATATTCCCCATTTTCGGACGTACAGTAAATTGTACCGCAGAAAGCGAAATTAATTACCTATTGCTAAATTTCACTGATTCGGACGCCCGAGGGTAACTTTAAATCTGCGTAACACTCAGGCCGAGAGCTGGTGGCTGATTTCCGTCTTTTCTCCGTACTTAACATTATGCTCAGGTTAACGCTGTCGCGCAGGCAGCGTAGGTTCTGTAAAAGCGGCCGAACGTCATAAACATCATATCTAAAAGAAAAGTCACGAAAACAGGATTAATCGAAGGTACCGCGTATGGCTTCGTTGCATTTCGAAGGAGAAACTGAGAAAACTAGGAAAATTCATTCAGCAGAGAAACTGCTCATTAAAAACAAATGCTGACAACGACATTCTGATATTAGTTAAAATTTAAGTAATATAATGTACAATATTTAGGGGATTTGTTTTAATTTACATAGAATAGTTTTTGTAGTTGTCACTACATTTCTTCTAACCGCATTTCGTTACCATACCAAACAGTCTGCGATTAAACATGAATTTTCCTCAATTTTTAAAGTACTTTTAAACAGTATTGTACACAAGAGTAAAAAACTAATTTTTGGTTGAAGGACAGAGATGTACAATAGATAATCGAGTCTAACTTTTGCCACGAAAACTGACGTGCAAGACCTAAAATATTATAATTTAATTTAAATCTTTCCTGATGCCAACAAGCACAAACAATAGCAGACTAGACCCAAATTGACTTTTTTCCCTAATATGTGGATGCATTCTCACGTTTGTACCTACCAATTTTCATCCTGCTGCGACAAAGCCCGACAGGAACTGAATTATTTAAATAATTACAAAAATCCCCGACACAAAAGAGAGCGTAATTTCATAACCGCTCAAAAGAACTTATTTTGAGCAAAGACTAATCACATCCACACTTTAAACCTTGATTACGAGCGAAATGATATTTATTTTGCAACTTACATAACGTTCCGCTGAAATTATGTAAGTGTGTAACAAAATAGCGTGGAAAAAACTAATCAACGTTAAACTAGGTATACCTTTGTTTTGTTATTTGAAAAAATTGCAATATTATTCCCGCGTAAGATTGTAGAAGTTGAAAATTTGCATATAACCCATTCAGATAGCGTAAAGTACACGGCAGCTAAGTGTGAATTATGATTTAGCCAATCCTCACCAAGAAAACAATCACGAAACTCTTCAGAAGATAAACGCCTAGGAATTTCAGAAATTGTAACAATACCCTTAGTGATCTTTATCATATTTTACGTAGCTTTTTTTTTCTCCAAGAGATGTTAATCTCGTCCGTGCTCGAAAACAACGTCCACTTTCTGG